>DWQX01007397.1:0-10165 GCA_018245475.1 Pharmacophagus antenor | reverse complement strand
CTTATATATTTATAACTTACTCTATAAATTGTATATGATATAATTACATAAAATGTAGCCTGTAATTTAAGCAATAAAAAAAATAAACGTTTATACCGTATTAATAAAAACGAATATACCGGATTTTAATACGGTGTGTAGCATTAAAAAGCTCTCAAGCTTAAAGGAGCTAAAGAAAAGAATAAAAAATTTGCAATACATAGAAGAATAATTCATGAATAGATAACACTGTGTGAAATTACTATGAGTGTATGTTTTATATTTAACTCAACATATTTGTTATATTTATATTCTCAATTGTAAGTACAAAATAATTTAAATACAAACTCAAAAAGTTCTAAGATATTTTGCCTGTTATAGATTTTAAAGATGACTACATATTTTAAATATTATGTTGTTTTTCTTTAACAAGGGACTGCAGTGTGTAATGAAAAAGTAGATTTATTGCGTACCTTATGAGCCCGTATAGAGGCACCTTCGGAACAGGCGAGCGTAACGTCCACCAGGCTCTCGTCGTGTAGCAACTGGCTGAATACTCCCAGCAGGTTGCTCTGATGATTGTTCCACCTCAGGCAATAGTGCTCACTTCCCATGTCTGAGCTAGCTCCCGCCGCTGCCAAAAGCGACAAACATAATGTTACAAATAATTAAACCATGTTACAGATAATGCGGGCTTTTAATAATACACACACGAACACACGCGCACGTCAGCGCGCGCAAAAACACACATGAAAAGTTGATAGTTAGTTTTAAATTTTGTAACCAATGCATTTATGTGAAAATAAGTAGTGTGGCGCAACCATTCCCAAGCATTTTTCATGCTTAAATGTAGGCTTCAATTAATTAGTATTAGACATAGTTAAAATTATGAACATAACCGTCATTTTCGTCCTATAAATAAATTTTAGTGTGATATCGCTATAACAAAAATTTTGGTCTACATTTGAATGACAAAAGTAAAACATTATTGATGCTATGAATAGTTACATTTCTGAGTAATATTTTGAAAATAATCGAAAATATATGTATTCTTATATTTTTGAACGTTTCATATCATAGTTTTTTAGGGGAGCCAGGTGGTTTTTATTTTTACTTATTATTACTCCGTTTCCGACTATGAACTAGTTAAGCTTATTTTATATATATTTGATGACAACATTCAGAGATTTTGTCCATACAATGTAAAAAAAAATATATTAATCACGTCTTCTTTTTATTAGTAGGAGGCAATTAGCCGGCAGTTTATTTCCGAAATTCGTTTTAGTTATCGTCAACTTAATTTAACACCTGCAGTAATAATAAGTAAAGTGTCGGGTTTAAAGACGAGTATTATTATTTGCCTTATTTTAAAAGAAATATCAAACAATTGACTGGAAAGGGACAACTAGAACCCTGTAACTACGAGGTATATCTTAGTTTACAGTCAATGGGTTAAGACGATGGGAATAAATTTTGAGTTTCGTTATCCCACTAATTACACATACATATAGCATCAATATAGCACCCTCCGAATCGTACCAGTTGTTAACAATTCACTATTAGGCGGTAGAAATTACGACTATGGTGACACCTACCCAGATAGCTTCCTGCACGAGGTTCCGGAGTGGGGAATTGCGCATTAAAAAAATCTTTATTTTATACAATAAAAGAACAACATATAGATTTTAGAATATACTCTAAACTAGCACAGGTTGTTTATAAACTCAACAACAATATGCTAAAATAAATACATGAATCATAAAACATTGCAGATGTGGGCTTACAACACCTACTCAGTTCTTATTCGCCATAATTTATATATGCAGTGTCCAGATTGATTTACATGTTTCCAAGCGAAACTTATATCGCTACTTCTACAATTTTACTCTTATAGATATGTCTCAACAAAATATAAATGATCAAATAATGACGAGCAATATTTGTTACCAAAGTACTGTTTATCTTATTTATATGACTTTCACTTTAAGTAATTAAACACATAATTCAGTCACTCTGCAATTAGATAAACATTTTATGTGTTTTTCCTTTACTGTTACAAGTAACAGTAGTTTTAAATAGACCGTATCAACCAAATTCGGGTGACGGCTATAATGGGGTTTTTGGGGTTTATGGGTTAAAATAGTAGGTATCGAAAGATATTTCACAGAAGATGAAACTACTGACTACTTGTATAAATATATTACAAATATTTGTTATCAAATGCAAGTAAATAAATTAAAGTATCTATTTATATTAACTTCTTTATAAATAGAAAATTATTAAATTAACATGAATGTTTACAAGATACTTATAACGATAAGAAATAATACTTTCGAAAAAATTGTTAGTCTGTCTGTCGGTATGTTTTGGCTAATCTCATGGTCGATTTTATCGTGTTCAGCTACCTTTTTTATCAAAGCGACGCGCTTATTTCCTGTTCACATATTAATATCTAACTGCTTATGAAATTGATTAGCGCCATTATGAATTTAATAAAAATCTTTTATTTAATAAAAATCCAAAACATTTATTCTTATTAATTAGAGTAAATCATAGTTTTTATTCAAATACTAAAGAGTAACATAATTTTTCACCCTTCATATTTATTAATTCATCTCATACACATATATAACTAGTCTGGCCATAAATACTATTACATAAAAACTTTTCTTTTTTTCAAATTTTTAATTATTTTGAATTTGAAACACGTTTAATATTTTAAACTTCTTTAGATTTTGCGCAATTTCACATATTTTTCATGTTCATTATCAAGTTACAATATGGAATGAGGTGTTAAAGAAAATAGGATTGATGTGATCGCCATTCACAAAATGAATATGGAGCCATGAGTCATATTACAGACTTCAAAAGCTTGGTATAAGCCCTATGTTCGAACATCATACTATCAACAGATACAACAACACTTCCTCTGTTGAAGACCAGAAAAGATCAAGGCGGCCGCATGCTGCTAAGAACTACAAAGGCTGTTAAAGCCAGAATTCGTGGAAACCCCATTAGAATACAAAAAATCTTATCGCAAGAAATGAATATTTTTACTAGGACTCTGCGCGTATTATAAAACAAGACCTGAAGCTCAGTGCTAATCGTCAATACACAGGACATGCCCGAAATCACCTAAAGTGAATCGATCAAAATGCTTTCTGTCGCGATACACAGGCGAAAGGCACAGAAATATCCTCTTTACCGATGAAAAAATTTTCATGATTAAAGAACACTATAATAAGCAAAACGATAAAGAGTACGCTCACAGTTCTAAGGAAGTTGCTCAAGCGGTCGGAAAGGTACGACATGGTCAACATTTTACGTCAGTGATGGTTTGGTGAGGCGTGTCGTATCATGGAGTCACAAAAGTCCATTTTTGTAATTTTTTTGACGATTTGAGTCAAAACTTCAGTTAAAGTGTATTGAGACACACGCTTGCATCGTGTTGTGAAACCGTTCATCAATACATTTTTAAAAATATACCGTGGACTTTTCAGCAGGACTGCACCTTTTTACAAGGCATGAACTACGCAAGCCTGGCTTGAAACCAACGTTTTGGATTTTATAAGAGCTGAAGTATGGCCCTCACCTAGCCCAGACCTCAACCCTTTATACTTCAAATTATGGTCAGTTTTAGAGGACCACGGCCTGTTGTAAATGACATGGGGACATTGGACATTGAGTCTCTTAAAAAATCTTTGGAGCAAGCAGTGGCGAAATGTCTTTTGGAAACTGCGTAAATCCATAGATTCGTGGCCAAACAGATTAAAGGCTTGTACAAAAGCCAAAGATGGACAGTTATTTCGAATAGAATATATTTTTTTTTATTTTTAATATGTAGGTATAAATTTTAGTATTACTACATTACTTCATAAAACAATATATTTTCATTTGTTAAAGAACTAATGGCTGGGCTATGTAAATAAAAGGTGACAATAGAATATGAAATTTAATACATTTTTCTAAACCATGAATTTTTTAATCATATAAGTTAGGGCTTAACTACGATTCTAGCTGATGTTACATAACCCAGAAATACCCTATTCAGCCTCTTCTTGAAGACGTACAATCCGTAATTTGACGGGAACACGTTATGACTAAAATTGTTATATACACACATCAAAAAAGTCTAAGCAACACATACATTTCTAATTATTAATGAATTATTATATAATTTCTTACCAAGTAGGTAATATCTATGTGAACTTTTTTAATCTAGAGGACATGCTAGCTGGTTGTAAAAAAAAATCGATTATCATTTGTTTTTTTTTTCACAAATTCAAAAGCGCATTGATTTGTTCGAATTTTATAGCGTTTTCTTTGCTTATTAAAATTTAGTATTCTCTATAAATTTTATGATTTAAACAATAATTTGAAAAAAGTTTTGATCAAATTTAGATTTCGAGACATTTTTTACGTCATGGAGCGACGTCATTTGATCGCAGATGAAATGCAAAGACCTGTAGGGATGTTGCAAGCGGGTAGATGTCAATCTCAGGTATCTCGATATGATGGTGTGAACAGAAGCGTTATTTGCTGTCTTCATCGGCGTTACACTAACACGGAAGATCCTACTAAGCAGCACCAAGGTCGAGAAGATGTACACCCACATGGCAATATCGATACATATGTACAACTGACTGCAAGACGCCAGCTGATGTTAGCCGCCCAAAAGATAGGTTTATGGCTACAAAATGCGAGTGGTGTTTTTGTTAGCTGCCAAACTGTGCGAAATCGTTTGTATGAGTATGGCCTATAAGCACAACGGCCACTTAGGTGCCCACCGTTACGTCACGGGAATCGTGCTCGTTGAAATGAATGGTGTAGGGAACACATTACATGAACCCGGGAACAATGGGATAAAATTTTATTTTTAATGAGTCTCGATATGGGTTCAAGCCTGATACTGGAAGGGTAAGAGTGTACCGTCGTCCTGGAAATACTGAAACACTGAGGTGCGTTCAGGAAGTGATTCTAGACAGCGGCTCAACAGTTATGGTATGGACGGGTATTACGAAGAACAGACAAACTGAGCTTGGTTTTGTAAATGGTAACATGAATGCTGTAAATTACTTTGAGGATGTTCTAAGGCCTTTTATATCCGTCCATTTGCACAAATGCTTGGCTCTGATTTCACCTAGATGCATGACAATGCGCGTTCCTGCACAGCTTTGCACACATGGGAGTACTTGGTAATAGAAAACATACTGGTATTGTCTTGGCTTGCACAATCGCCAGACCTCAACCCCATCGAGCATGCATGGGATATGCTCCAGAGACGTGTTTTAAAGGACTTGGATGGAGTGACAACAACCCAACAACTGATGGTCTGTCTAAAACTTCATTGGGAGGAATTGCCGCAGGATAACAGTAACAGTCTAATCGATTCTATGAATTAGCGGTGCCAGCGAGTTCTCAATAACAGAGGAGGCCACACTTTGTACAATTTATGAAATTTTTGTACAACAATTTAATTTTAGATTAAGTTTTGTTGATTAGGCACCTCACTTTGTACTACTTACATAACGTGCTTATTCGTAATTATTGTTAATTAAGGATTATAAAAAAAAAAACAATTATTGTTTAATATCAAAAAACATTAAAAATAATATATATAGGAAAATACTAAGGATTTAATGCGAAAACACATTGTAAAATTGAAATTTGTATGTGTTGCTTAGACTTTTTTATGTGTGTATAATAGGCATATCTATAATTTTTTTTATAACCAATAGTTTTGTCATTACTTGTAAGCGATTAAATCTTATTCAATCTCCGGTGCCTGATTTAATAAGATTGTTAGCTTCTATTACAGCATACGGTTTACTAAAAAAACAAGTCAGCCAATACAAAGCGATGCCGTCAATTAGACACGAGTAAGAACTCTGTTGTGGAACGTATAAAGATTAATTCTTTTTTACATAAGTAAGTAAGTTTTGTGCAGAATACTTGGATCTATTTATTTGTAAGACTTAAAATACGGCCTCACAATTGTTATGTGACATTTTGTATTTCATTTAGTAAATAAAATTTTCTTTCAATTACCGCAAAAGGTTTTTAACATGTAATTTAAGAAAATTAATGAATATTATTATCCATAGCTCTTCCTATTCCTGTATTTCTTTTTTTTTACTCTGTTATATATAAACAATTAAGCAATATCAGATTTGACACATGTATCTAAAATCAATTTACAAGCGTATTTTTTAAAAATCTCAATAAACACGAAGTGAAATATTTGCAATTGTAAAACGCTTTATTTAACCGATAATCGAATCAACAATAGCTGTTACACTTGTAATGTCCAGCCGAATACACAGCCCAAACAAGCAGCAGATAGAGTATAACATAATTATAATTTTTTCTTTATGCATAACCACGTGCAATATTTTAATATATAATTTTCTTTAAATTTATTTTCAAGCGTGTTTTCCTGTGAAAATATTAGGTTACACCCATACAAAGTCACAATAAAGATGTACTTCTGCTAGTCATATTTTATATTCAACCATAATTGTTTCGCGCCTCCATGCAGGGAGATAAATATAGTTAGCCGTGTATACTATTTAAATATGGTGTGCGCACACGCGTGCGGCCGCAACGCAGTCAAGATCAAGGGCGCACGATTGCGCAAGAGTTGGCGGTCGCACCGCACTGCAACGCGGTGTGATGTCATCGGGCCGTCTGCGTCCCCCCACTCCTTCATCACGCTCGTTTCAGAAAGGCCGCGGACGTGGAACGTTCTAATTTTAATTTTTGACTGTATGAATTTCTAGCGGCCTTAGGCGTTAGTTCGTCTAGGATATTAACATGACATTTAAATAACGACAATATTTAATATATTAATGTGTTTTTTTAATTTAAAATATATTCAGTGATAGAAATAATACTTGTCTAACAGGATGTTTTGCATTAAGGTGCTTCATGGTAATTAAGCCTGGAAAAACTCATATTTCACTTATAATTTTTAGTAAATAGTAGGTAATTGCAATTAATTATGGGCTAATAATCTTTGCAAGGTATCCACAACTGCAACTATTATTAATTTTGTTTGTACTTATTTTTAAACAATGTGCTAACACTTGACCGCAATTTCAGATGATTATGATGAAGTTGTAGATGATGAATCTTTCGCGCTCAGAACTCTCTGGCTCTCAATTGTATGACTACCGGAACACAATAACGGTGACAGGGTGACATTAAGTGTGGTGGCTAGCAAGGCGGATTATAAAAAACTATATTACCATGAACAATATGTTAGATGTCTTATCGTATCTTAGATCAACTCCGCGCACACACTGCTATAAGAATATTTACTAATTCTATATATTAATAAAAAAAATATGCTATTACGAGGGGCCTTTTTGGACTAGCATTATGTATGCGTGGATACGGATTTCTTCCGTTAAACGAGAATAGATGACGCGATATGGCTCGTAACACACACGACCTTCACAGCTATAGTAAAACGAGCATGCACTATGTATTAAAGTAGCGGACATACTGGCGAATGCGACTATATCCATGCCAGAACATTAACGTCGGACGTCATGCATTTGATTTACACATAAAAAGGTAGGAATATGAACAACACCTAAGCACTTAGAAATATATATTACGAAAAAATTCATAGATAAACTGATAAAGGTATATCATAGCAGGCTATGGCATGACCATTTATAATAGTTTTTTTTTATACTGATCTAATGATACTGTATTTGACGTGAAAATGTAATATAATTATTTTATATTTTAAATTAAATATAAAATTCACCTGTCTCCTGTTTTTCACGGAACTCGAATTATATGATATCGCTTTTATGATATGGTTTTTAAATTATAACAAGAAAAACTGTATTCGAAATTAGTTGTTTCATCCATAATAATATTTTTTTAATTATTATTTGTTACATGGCTTTACTTCATTACATGCTCCACAAAAAGCATATAGCCAAAACAATCAAGTAAAGAGTTTATACAACAATTTATTTAAAGGGCATATTTTGCTAATATCTTTACGTGTGAATCACCTACATTTATAAATACATTATATTCCTATTTCTTTTATTATCCGTGTTGTTACACAATTGGTTCGCGTAAACTGTTCAAGATATTTAAAAAAAATATGTATTTTGCAGTTACAAATTGATCGTAAATGTATCTTAAGGAAGATAGATTAATAATTATACTTGCTGGTCCCCATTAGTTTTACTGTTGCGTATAGAATTGGTCTTACTCTACACGCGCTGATCTGTGCGCGCTGCGTGGGGATCAAGGTCATGCGAAATAACGCACACAACGTACACACACGTTAGCGATATCTTTGAACAGTTGCCTGCCGATTGGTAAACTGCGTAACGTGCCGACTGGACATCCGGTCGCACCCAAAATGGTTATAGGAGTCATAGGTAACTAAATATAGTTACAGATGCGTTTCAAGACGTTCTTATAAATGTGCGGTATTTTTACAGACGTGCGTAATAATGTAGCATAGCTTTCGGGGATTTAATTTGATTTTGATTTATTAGCTATTGACTGGTGAATCTGTAGTGATGTTATGGTACAAATAACCACATAGATAATTATCAAAATTAGTATCATAATTTTATTTATAGTGTTATAAATCTTTATCTTGCCGCATTACAGAAGCACTTCGTTACACACGAAAAGATTTCTGTAAAGTTCTTTAAGCATACATACTCATTATTTACCACATAATAAATGTTCACATCTCGACTACGACTCCATGAATTGTCTTTCCCGGGCTTGATATAAATTCACAAGGTACAAATATGCGGATTTATAAATATTTTTGCAGACATACCTTATGACCGTTAGAAGTTTTATATAAGCAGTGCTTAAACCGGTGTGTTCCGAGTTTGGGTTTTGTACAATATTTGCTATGACCTTAAAAGAAATAGATACGCTGCAATAAGATAATTATATGATATTACTTAAAGAAACTTGGAGGAGAACATAAATGCTTTGATTTTTATGTTTGTTGTCTGATAATTTTTTAAAATATAATACATTTCCATCATAAGCTTTATTGGCTGGCAGTATCGGTAAACTTCTAAAAGTATTATGCAAAATGAAATGAATACATCATACTATGTATGTACGTGGATGACATAAAAATTGATCAGTTATAAAAATGGAAGATTTCGGTTTGCGAGATGTTCTGCCGCGACGATGTCTACTTCTGATAATAGCTTTATTAGTGCAGTTTGTGTCAATATGTCGGGCAGACGCAAGTGATATGAAAAATCTTGTACCTTAAATTTTTGGTCTAGCTGTTATTAATATGTCGTTTTATATACGTGTAGGAAATTTATTAATTTTATATAAAATGATTGTAGTTCTCCAAGGCTGGGTTTAGGTTATATCACGCAGGTGCGCGGGCAACCGGTGGTGGGACACCAGTATTGTCTGCATTGCACGCCCCTGCACCGCCTGTGGACGCAGCTCCTGCGTCCACTGCGCCTCCTCCGACCACCTGGGGGACAGGCGGGCCTGCGCAAGCGGGCATCTTATGGCAGGGTCGTGGTCGTATCCGAACGGCTTCCAATGACCCTGCCCGGCTCATCCAATGATGCCAACCTTATCCCGTCTTCATCGTCCGATTCGTCGGGTGATGGGGGCTGGGTTTGGGACGGCGGAGGAGGGAGCGAGGAGGACTAGCGGTTTACCGCCGCGGGGTTTTAGTGGGTAGCCCCTGGGTCACCTTCCCAGGACACGTGTCATTTTCAGGGCACTGGTAGCCCCACACACGTCTCCCCCTTCCCACAATACGGTGCAGTAATGCATTTCCCCGCATAAAAAAAAAGGTTAGGTTATATCGCTGACTCGGAGGTGGTATTCGGGGAGCGGCTACGTGGCCTGTTCACCGCGTGCCTGGAGGTTGGCCGCTTCCCGAACAGTGGAGGACGGGTGGACTTGTGTTGTTGAGGAAGGAAGGACGGTCTGCGGATTCCGCCTCCGCGTACCGCCCCATTGTGCTGCTCAACGAGGTGGCGAAGTTCTTTGAGCGCATATTCGCTCGCCGCCTTTTTTTTTTTTGTTTGCGCGAGGAAAATGCAATGCTGCACCATAACTCCTCGTGGGAAGGGGGCGTGTGTGGGGCTACCGGCGCCTTGAAAAGGGCACTTTTCCTGGAAATTGGCCCAGGGGCTACCCACTAAAA
>DWQX01007396.1:0-10165 GCA_018245475.1 Pharmacophagus antenor | reverse complement strand
TTTACGATGACGCCTAGCTTCCACAGCCGGCGTGACCCCACCGCCGCTCCAACGAAGCGCCGCGAACCTCCCGCCCGCCGGTATGCCGACTCCCGCTCGTCATCCGCGTCACAATACCTTAACGGCCGCACGTCTGCGGTCAGAGACGCCGCTATGGAATATAACAGCGACAATCGAACGAACGATAGCCGAAGACAGGGCCTACGCCCATCACACGCGATCACGTAGCTCGCCGTAGAGACAGTCCGGTTAATTCAGCCTCTCTGGCTACCGGCGAGGGTTTTGCAGTCTTCAACGCGTAGGCTCCGGGACGGAAAATCATCATCGTTGGGGGGGGCCGCGGTTGTGTTCCGAATGGAGATCCCGCGACTCCTCCGAAACGCTGAGGCCGATCACCGAGGGGATTGTAGTGGATAACAATTTCACATATCTATGACTTCGCCCCAGAAGACAGGGTTATATGGTTGTGTGTTTTTTCGAAGATTTCCCCCCGGTAATTAAAAAAAAAGCCTCCCTGGTTGGTGTAGGTTAGTGAGTGAGCTTACGGATCGCCGGGTACATGAGCCAGTGTCAGATGAAGCTGTAATAGTCGTCAACACTAACAGCGCAAACACCTTCGAACTCAGCAGCAGCAGCAGCACCACCACCAATTGAATATAACATGGTTATCACACAGAGTGGTTAACCGGACATCAGTCGGCGACGTCGACGCAAGTGTTATTTGTGCGAACACAGATTGTTCCCGATTTCACACAAGTCGTGTAAACGGTCACAAACTGTTATTGTCGCTAACACACACACACATGCGTCATGTGAGCGGATATTAAAATATCCACGCTTAACTTTTACACTTACAAATTTATATAACGTCTGTTATAAGATTTGCAAGTTACACGTTTTCGCTTATGAAATTCAATGATTTTGTCAATGGGACAAGTGTACTTACAAAATTTGTTTATTGTATAAATTAGTAAATAAATAAATCTGTAATATTTTTCATACAATAGTACTCGGATCCCAAGGTAGATAGCTAAAGCGATCAGAGACCGATATATGTATATATAGATGTTTTTAAAGAAATACATAAATATATTAACAACCAGACACAAAATCATACGAATGTTTGTCCAGAGCGGGAATCAAACCCGCTAACCCTGGTGTAAGAGGCAGGGTTATTAGGATTACACCAACTAGCCAATCAAGTTAAATAGGATGATCACTTCGCAGAATCATTTTTGATTATCTAATAATTTACGTAAACTCACTACGCGACCTCCAATCCACCACTAAATGTTTATTTCCTTCAGCATTAATTACCAAACCTAAGGCAAATACAATGACGCGGATTTATTTACATCGACGAATCAAGACGACGCTTTAATGAATAACACTTATTGAAACATAATCCTGATCGCGATGTCGGTGTTATTTATTGGGTGTCACATCGAATCCCCTTATCGGTGTTTCGTAAAACAATAATCACCGTGACGAATGATGGCAATTGATCTTAGCCGAGTCGCGATCACGCTTCGAATTAGAGCGGGAGCGTGGTATACAGCGAGCGGCGCGGTGCGAGCGGGAGGCGGGAGAGAAATTGAGAATAATATCGGAATCTCGATTTGTCGGCCGCTGACAAGCTATCAGTCAGGCTAACACAATGGCGGGTGGGGCACGTCAATGTCGCGCTGTACGTACGGGACCGTGCGGGGACCTTAACTATGCATCGGGCACAGCATCGCCCCGCACCGTCGCAGGAAACCATATAACACAGTGACCCGCATTTTTTTACTCTGCGGACCATTGACACTGTTAATAGATAGATGACGGGTGAACTTTTGTCATACAAACCTTTATGTTGCATTCCGATCGATTCAAATATATCGTGAATGGCACAGAAAAATATGTAAATTTGATCGTTCGTCGACAAGAATCAAAGAGCCACGAGTGGTTTTATCAGTTTTGTGTAACGTCAGATGACAACTACGCAATTGCGTTTGCAGTACAGGTATTCCGAGTATCTAAAGCAGGGAAGATACCTTGGATTATTCGACGCTTAACTCCACAAGTGTGTTGGTCTTTTAAGTTTGTGATCCACGCTTTGTCATGTTGATGATGAATGTTTCAAACAGTGATAATGATTGTAGAAAACCCTTTTTATATATCTACAAGTCATACCATATCAGTTTTTTTTTTTGGTTAGCTACTAAATACCTCCTATATGGTCCATATGCATAACAGTATTTCTAGACTCCGTCAGCCGTACAAGTCAGAATATTTTTGGGGAACAAGATTCACCAATTTCCACCTCAATGTTACTTATCACGAGATACTGAGCTCCATTTTAATATCGACATTAAAAAGAAAGGTAACAGCACCGCAGCGCGTGGGGAATAGCATAAAGCAACTCTGCTGTGCACTTTCACCTACATCCAGTGAACACTAACCATATCTTCCCCTCATTAGCGACTCCAAGAGCGTACTGAGCCAGTACTATGGGGCACTTTCACCATGTGACGGACGGAGATGGATAAGGGCGTGCCAGGACGCGGTCGTTATCGGGAATCTGTACTCAGTTGGCGTTGAGCCAGAGCCAGCGTGCGGTAGATTAAGGAACATTCGAGATTTCGCATCGCGTGGTCATTGAACTTACTTTAAATAATACGTAAGCGTTAAATTTTTTGTCTTAAAATGATTAGGTCCGCATTTTTAAGTTCATAATATACTTTGTTAGAATTTTTATTCAATGTTAACGTATAAGATATAGTTCTCTGCGTCTTGTAAATAATAATTCGGTATTTCCGGACCTATACGACTTAGGGGCATTCAAGAAAAGAGCGTACTCCTTCCTTAAAGATCTGCAAAGCAGTTGCGACTCCCCGTGTGTTGCAGCTGACTATGGGCGACGGTGATGACTTTCCATCAGGTGAACCGCTCGCTCCTTTACCTATTCTTCGTATAACAAAAAAATATTACTCAATTCTGATTTTAACTATCACGTTATAATCTTTTTGGAATGTAAACATTTAATTTATTTTTGTCCCAGACTTTCGTTGTACCATTAATATTTGAGAAAATACAATTTGATATAATAAACTGAAAGGCCATTTAAGAGTGTTCACATACATGAGTAATTATAATGTACGTAATTATCAAGTAATATAAAGACATAAATATCACACGTATTACAATATACGACCTGTCAAACCATTATTTTAAACATCTATTTTCTGAGACGTTCACATTTTAAATTATGATTTATTTTGAATAACAATAATAAGATTTTCCATTACGAGTGTATGTTAACCGATCACTGAGTGAACACAATATTGCTTTCGACCAAAAAACGAACCTAAAGACACCAAAACGCCAATCCGGCCTTACCGATTGCAGTCGGTATTTCCAAAAGGAATATCAACGATATTTGGAAATTACTACCTCCATGTTCGGGTACATCGAAAATCGATTCATAAGCAATTCAATTCCGAAACGATAAAAGGGCCCCTTTAGATTTTATTATTAATCGTAAAATTCGCTTCGGCTTCCACTAAAACGTTGTTATTACGAGTGATCCTTCACTCGATATCTCTATTGTTGGTATACGCAGCTGCGATTTGATTATGCGCCATCGAGATTCCTTGCGATCTTAATAATGGACCCTTTACATCGGCCGCTGATTAAACGAATCGGCATACGTTCAATCACATTCAGTCACTGAAATTACCCTTAAAGTCTAAATTCGCTTGAGCTTTTCCCGCGTACTGTGATATTTCGATGTTATCAATAAACGTATAGTGTAAGTGATTTTACATCTTAACGTTTTGAGTTACGAGCGACCATGAAGATATTGTGAGTTATTTAAATAAAAAAGGTACGCCATATCGATTACCACATTTTCATCGCTGAATATTTGTACTTTTGTCTACGTTGCAAAGAAACGTTTCGTGTATTTATAGCATTGGAATTTCTTTATAGTATACTTAGCGAGAAGGATATGAAACTTGCTCTTATTCATTCGCTTCTTGGGAACCGAAATTGGAATTTAGCACGAGTACAAGCTGTATGGGTACATTATTGGAACTTTTGAAAGCAACGAATGATTTTTTTAAGGATACTACAATAACAACATTAAATAGTATTGAATGCGTCGCGAGAGTTAAATCCTTTGTCAGTTGTGTTATATCGCATTTACCTCTTTAATCATATACTAAAATGTTTAAAATCTACCACGAAACCGAATTATAAATATTTTCTCCACTCTCTTGCCTTAAAACTGCAACTTCGTTTACTCGCCTCATTAGATTATTATAATTATTATGTTCTATAATACTCCAGTCTAGATTGCCACACTTTTGCAAAACACACATTTGATATTGGTTAATTAATTTAATTGTCTATTTAACTACTTTTTTTTTGTTACTGCATGTACTGCTGTTATTACAGAGTTAATACAACGCAAACCGATCTACATAATTAAGTTTTCACCTTGCCCTCGTTACCATGTGCGGTGTCTTTGATCAATTAGACAGTTAGCGATGATTGGTTACCGGATCAAATAATTATTGAGTTAGGCAATTAGTTAATTTATTTAGAGCCGCTAATCTCGTATATGATATAAAATTACGCAGCATTTTACCGCTTTAGTAGTAGTAGTAATACGAAAAGTTCAATTCCAAGGCCACGTGAGTTCGGTAGTGGTGAGGGTTTTTCGGACCCGCCTGGCTATCAATACCCGTATAGTCATACAAGCCGACAAGCCCGGCTCACTGCACTGAGGCGATGATGTAAACTAAAATATCATCATTCAACAATCAATCATTCTTCGAACGACGTCTTAAATCATCGACAAAGGTGCAAAAATGGTGATAATCATAAAGCTTACATCATCTTCTATTATTAAGTTGAGTGTTTATGGTTATGGGCTTGCTCTACAGCACGTTACTGCTCGCTAGCTACCACTTTCTATGTCGTCACTCTAATACAGCATTATTGTTGTGTTCTGGCTCATACATATGACAGTCGGAATGTTGTGATAAGTGAAACCGTTTAACATGATTTATTTATCATTAATAATGACAATGATAACCAGCGTAGCTTGACAATGTTAGAACTATCTTTAAATAAACATGAATACTACTGTAATGTTGATTGTGACGAAATGAATACGACAGATCGCGAAATATGAATTCCGACCTCAGAGACCGCGCCTCCGTTCTGTAAACATAATCATTTTCTTGCTCTTTCCAAACCGGGCACGGTGGAGGCCGGGTGTTAACAACCACGTACGCTCGTTGAGAAATAAATCACATCGCGACCGGTAAATAGGTTCGATTCTTATTAAAACTCGCCTTGAGAGTTTTAATAATATCATAAGCGCGGTCGTCTATTTGACTATGTCTAATCAAATCAAGTTTAGCTTTCACCTTCGCCAAGGGCATTAAGTGAACGCAGCTGTTTACATCTATTTATTGCTATCGATCGCATTCAATTATGCGACTGACATATGTGTTGGAATCCAAATTACTTTAAAGTTATCTTACTGTTAAATACAATTACACTGTCACGAGTAATGACTTCGGGTCAAAACTGATTTTTGATTTCCATTTTCAATCATTAGTTTGTTTACATGGTTATGCGCGAAAAAGCTTTTGTTTTTTAATTTTTAATGTCAATGATTTTATATAGCCAATGAAATGTTACCGAGAATCAAAATTGAAAAAAAAACAAAGAAATTATTACCAAATCTCAGGTGAAATAACGGGTCAAGCACAAGGAGTACCTATTTGTGCCATCGCTTAGGAAAAATATGCGAATTCTGTAAAAGATGCAGAGGTACGCGCAGACATGTAAAGTCGTTATAATTGGACGATGAACAGAAACTGCAATTTTTTTTTCCATCGGGGATTACCGCTCAGATGATATGCGTCATCTGCCCGTCTCGCCGGCTCGTCCCGTCGACCAATGGCCACGTCACGTCACGTTCGTCTCGTTATGGAATTTTTTCATTGGCGAGATGAAAATTATTCACGTTAACCAGAACTAAGCACAACTTTTTTTTTTATTTATCGCTTACGGGCTAACACTTGGCCTCGATATCGCCTGATGTTGAATGACAATGACGCAGTAGATGCTGAAGCGTGTTCGCTAAGAAAACATCTACTTCTCACGTGGGACTGCTGGAACACAGCAATATTGTTATGGCGGCAGATTGAAATTGAAGGTGGTAGCTAGACAGGCGGGTTCGAAAATCCCTACCACCATCCAGACCCCACTACTGTTGCCATGAAATCGAACCCGGGATCTCCGCGTTACAAGGCAGGCAAATAAACTACTGCGCTACGGTTGCAGATATATATCAACCGAAACTAAAAAACGATGACTACGTTAATAATACTAATGCAATAAAATTTCCAATTATAAACATAAGCAGTACAAAAAGTTACCGGGCCAACTCCTGAATTTTATCCGTTATTTTCTCTCTATAAAACGTGAATATACTCACAGGAGACAGAATGAAACGTTTACGCTCTCCACTCGCTAAGTTTAATGAACAATAATTAACATTTAAAAAGTTATTCGTAAGCCGTTCGGGCGTCACAGTATTAACCATCATTGGTGTAAATATATTCTCGGCTAACGACATAAGCGACATACCCGATGACAGCTCTACCCGCTCCTACAGACCCACGTGACGATAAAACGTTGCCAGTATATATTTTTTATATCTAACAACATATACCTACATATTGATCTACCCACTGCGATTCCCGAAAGCAGCCTTACGCTAAGCCGCACATTGATACTTTCAGTTAGAGGTGATCACTAAACGCTCTAAATACAAATCGCTTCGATTGTGCACGGTTATATCTAAATCGGCAATCGCACGACGCGACAGATCCTCGCCATTATATGCACAGTTCCATTCGTTCGCGCTCCACGAGCTGCGTGTGCGTGCGAACGTTGTAACAACGAACGCGTCCGTGTGAACGCGACGTATCAATAGCATTGGACCCTCACACGGTTGCCTCACGATAATCTCACACACAGAGGAGGCGTGCAGTTATGATCTGAGCCCACATAATGCCTCTTGAATCGGATTCCGTACGCGGAGAGCCGGCCGCCGTGAATTGGTATAGCGACGAGCGAACGATTCCGAGTACAGGAACGCATCGGGACGTGCCGGCGGTTTTAAATCATCGAGGGTGCATCGGTTCGAATCGCGATGCGTGGGCGCGTCGGGCGTCGCGTCGGGCGTCGAACCTGCGACTTAGAATTAAATTATAGATGGCTTAACTCGGAGGATTATTTAATGCCGTATAAAAACCCATGAATTATTAGTCTATATATAAATTTTGATTTCACAAATGTGAGAACGCTTTCGACGTGTAATACCTTAAGCTTTTTTAATACACCGACACTAATTCGGTTTTTATACTAAATATAACTTGATATAGCTGTCGCATTAACATGTGCTTAGTGGCTGCGTTGAATTTTAAATCACTAAAGAATCTCTGTACGTTGTTGTTTACCTTCAAGTAAAGAGAGACCGACGATGCGGTAACCATTTCAAAAACTTTTTAATACATTAGAGAAAAAATAATTGGAAGAACGCTAGCCTAACAAGTTTCACATTTGCAGTTCACTAATGTTCAATTCATTACACGGATGAATAAGAATAAAAAATACGTCAACATCCTTAATAAATTTATAGTATTTCTATAAAAATATATCAAAGTCCATTTTTCTCGTTAGTATCAAGTGCTATAACTACAATAAATTTTATAATTCAAACTTTTTCGTGTCTATATCGCGTAAATGTTCACAAGTTACGATACCTAATACTCCTCGACGTTTCCGTCAGTCTGTACCGCGACCACGACCGAAGCAGCACGCGCCGAAATATCCTTACTAAATATTATTTAAGTTGCAACTGTAAACCTCTTCGTCGTTGTTCTTATTATTTTCCACGTCACTGACGTTAACGCTGGTAAAATACCATACCACGAGCCATAAATGTTCGCTTGATATAAAAATATACGGATTTAACGTAGCAAAATTTCGTTCGCAAACTACAAGATTGATATTACAAAATGTCAAAAAGCCACAAAAGGGTTGTGTTTATCGTATCGCGCTCAAAGCTCAAAGCTCACATAACGAACAATACAATCAAAATCAATCTAATGACACTAGACCGCGCCCAATCCGAAACAATTACATTCGAACTGAAAACTCCTACAACCGGCATTCCTACTGACCGCACAATAACAGCTGCGTAACGGCGTGTATAGCAGTTTAAGAAATACGTGATAAATCTCAACCAATCAATACTATTTATAAATCACTCGTTATTAAGACAAAATTGGAGATGATGTGAACTGAATGAAACGCTTTTCTAGACAATTTTGCAATTTGAGATAAAATTTCATAGCATATCCCGAAGGCACTATACGTAACGCATTTCTTTTGAGTGATCATTGTTTTGTATATAATATAATCTTTTTGAACCAAATTTTCGTGGTGGTATTGCTTTCATCAAAACTTTCATGCTTTCAACAAAACTCTCGGTTGTAAAAGTATTTTGTATTCTTTTTGTTTTTATTTTTCGTGTACCACTGTATATTTCTTCATAACCCTGTAGGTTGACTGGAAGACAATGCCTAAGCATTATGTCCGCCTTTTCTTTACAGTCATATCGTGCAAAAGACGAAATAAATAAAATAAAAAATGTGTTAACTAACATCGTGATATTATCAAATTAGGACTTGAGTAATAAATATTCATAATATAGCAATTACACTTCAGCAGTGCAGCGTCTGAGACTCATTTCCGTGCCCTCAGGCTTTACTTTCACTAGAACGCCGCGCCCTACGAGACGAAAGCTATTTCCAGACATCCCGCGCACAGATAACCTAAATAACAGAGTTTAGATAAACAGTAATTTATGTTTACGTTTCGCCTGCACAAATCATTCGTGCGAATGCCAGTTACAGACGCAAACATTGTACAATTTATGTTACGCCCGTTTCTAGACTACGTTGAGATTTTCTTTTTACGACATCCATTGTATTTTGTATTGTACTAAATAACTTTACTAATAAATATTGAAAAAATATGTTAGCCTAACTTATTTGAATTTGTTTTTTAAACGTAATGTAGTAAAGCCTTCCCTAAAATCTGTCTTTGCTTTAAGCGACAGTGAACACTTTCCTTCACGTGAACTGCTTGCACGTTTGCCTACTCTGTCTATGAAAAAATAGCAGAGATAATCAGAAAATAAATAGGAAATAATTGATTGACATACTGGTATCGAAATACACAATCATGGAAATATAAACATACATAATGGAATCAACTTGTCCGCCGGTTGTTCGACCAGTTGGAAGCCTGCTTCTCGAATTTTCTTGGTCAGCCTGGAACTTTGCAAGATTGGCTCTTGAAATGTCGACTCGCTTTTTCTTTTGTTCGTCCGTTAACATTCTCGGTACCCAACGCGCGGAGACCTTCTTCATATTCATTTTGCTGGTCAAAATGCTTTGGATGCTGCTATATGCGATCCCTGTGACCTCATCTAAATGTCTGACGATTACTCTTCGATCTGCTAATACGGTATATTCGATTTTTTCACGTTTTCCTCAGTGAGGGACGAGGTTGGGCGTCCCTCGCGATGTTCATCTTCTGTGGATATTCTACCCAGCTTAAACTCTTAGCACCACCGTGCCACCGTAGAATATGGAAGAGCAGAGTCCCCCAGTGTATGCACCAAATCAGCGTGTATCTCTTTGGTAGACATTTTTTTCAAACAGAGGTACTTTATGACGCATCACACTTCGTGTTTCTCAATTTTCGTGTTGTCGCTCCGACTGCTGGTATTCAAATGAATCTACCTCATGCTGTTGCTGCTGCTGCTGGATTTGGTCAAGTTTGCGCTGTTAGTCTTATTGACGAGTATTACAGCTTCATCGAAACTGGCCCGCGGATCCGGTGATCCGCGAGTCTACCTCAACCAAATGACGTCCTATTTATATAATTTTTTAGCTGGGAAGTAGTGAAGGTAAGAACCTAAGAAACAAAAAAACATTTTGTTTGGATTTTTATCTCTAGTAGAAATACCCGTTTATCATAACTTTTTGATCACCCCTCGTATATATATATATATATATATATATAT
>DWQX01007395.1:0-10166 GCA_018245475.1 Pharmacophagus antenor | reverse complement strand
AGTGGTTTTTAAATAGGTGAAAAAATGGGGGCGCTAAAAAAATATTTATTCTCAAAGTGGGCAGTAGACAAAATAAGCTTGGGAACCACTGATTTAGATCATAGTGCAAATTACGTAATAGCATATTTTTATTTATTTTACAGAAATACTATTAGACTAATTTGAATTCGAGTATTTTGTTAGGTCAAACCACCAGCTTAAAAAAGTAAAAGGAATTTGTCATTTAAAAATAGAGCTCATTCACAACGTAGCTATGTTTGTAAATTAAATATTTATAATATCGTTTTTTTCTTACATATCTCTGCATTTTAAAAAGTATAATCAATCAAATCTTTCTAATGTCAGGACTCGTATACTTGCACAAGGATACTATATTGACTAAGTGCAGAGTGGCGGAAGTACATAACACATTTCAATTAAATTGTATAAAGAGCTTATGTAATGAGTTAACATTTTAAGACACGTTTAGTCAAAAGACACATGAAAAAGAGCTGTAATAATGCCTAGTGGAAAAAGCTTTTCAAGGTTAATGTAGAAAAAGTCAGTGATGAAAAATGGGTTTAAAAAAATAAAAAGGGTTTAAAAACCTTCAATTCTGTTGAAATTACTTTAAGGTATAGTTATGTTATTAGATCAATAATTATTACTAATTTTAATTATGTGGTATAAAAAGTACTAATAAAAATGTTTCATTTCAATAATAACAATAACATTATGTAATTTCTAGTACTATGTAAAAAAACTATTCATGATCATTATTGACGAACAAAAAACCGTAATTTTTTTTTCTGGTAAATGTATTTAATGAAATAAATAATTCATAAAGCCCATAATATATAAGTAGCGAACCGTTTCAAAAATGCTTAATTATTTTTATAATGAGTCGATAAATAGACACAACAGGATCGCAACGAAACGACGCGACATGGCGTCATCCGATAGTCGCGCTTCGCCACACATACTACAAGGCCACTTCCGTATAAATGAGTAACTAACCGGGCGGCGTGATCGTTTAATCTTTCCACGTAATTTATTACTTTTCTTATGATGTAAAAACTAATTGTTTATTTATAGTATTTTGCAAAATAACCAATCCTTACAAAACATTTTTATAATTGAATAATGAATAACAAACTACTTATCACATTATATTAGGACGGAGTCCCTCAATGTAACTTTCTTCGATATGGATCTATGGCATTGTAATAATATGTAATCTAATATCTTAATTGACACTATCCACAATTAAAAGATACACATAATTATTTTTAGCGCCAGCTTTTATTATTTTTGGTTTAGCTTTTGAACAAATTGTACAGTATGGACTATAATAAAGGGTGCGCTGTTATTAAAATGATCATATAATATTTACTATTATTTTTTTTACGTTGACATGAGGCGTACATCATGAAGAGCCCAGAATTCTTATGTATGATTGCCGGAAATAAGCAATGCTTTAATGGCGGCAAATTAACACTAATAGTGGTAGCTAGTCTGGAACGATCACTCACGAAACCAACTTCGAGGTAAAAAAGACGAAAAAAGAGATATCAAAGTCAAACCTATTTACTGTCTCCGTGGCTGAGTGGTTTATCTGCTTGCCTTGTACCGTGGAGGTCCTGAGTTCGATTCCAGGGCGACAGGTGTAGTGGAGTCTGGTTGGTGATAAATTTTTACAAACCTACCTGGCTAGCAACCACCCTCAATGTGAATCTACCGCCATAACAGCATTGTTATGTTCCGGCAGTCATACATGTGACAGCCGGAAGATAACAATGCTGTTCGATCACGCTGCACCAGTTACGACCCCATTGTCACTTAATAACAGGTGAATTGGAGGGCAAGTTTTAGCTCAGAACCGATACAAAAAAACAATAAAAACGGCTTTAAGTCGATTAAAATAACTAAAATCTTTCTCATGTTTACGAACTCCCGTCAATAACAGACCGTCGAATTGGAATTAGTTTGCAGTTTTAATTTTTTGCGCGGAATCCTGATTTTTAATTTAAAGTACCCAATTCCTTTCAGCTATATGCCAGTGTAAGTCGCGTATTAATAGGTTCAGCCCTTTCGAAATTTACCCGGAGCAAAGAAAGAGACAGACATGCTAACAAAAATTGAAATTGTTATTTTTGGCATACGTACCATGCAAACATTCATATGAATTAAGTTATTCTGATATGACAAGCAGACAATACAATTAGATTTATTTAGATTACTATCTACGTGCATTTGTTTCCGTCTAATGTGGGCTTTTACTTTCATTAAAAATCGTGTGATTCATACGTTCCCGTTAAAATGCAAATACATACATACGTCCGTTCGACGTTACTGTTACTGTTTCAACGCGAGAATTCACTTAGGTTTAAATGTAACTAGTGATTTAAAAGCGTGTACGGATCTCGCAATTCTTGTTTCCATTTTTGCTTTCGTCTTTTTTTTTATTTTGCGACCATCGTGTCACGGGCCGCATATTACATTGCGGCAATGTATAGTAACATTTTGTAATCAAATTATAAAACAAGTGATGATATTAGAAAAATATATAAACCAAAAACATAATTAAATTGCAAATATTACGAGTAAATTACAATGTCAACGCATTTCGCCACTATGCGTGATATTTTCAGATGTATGAGGTCGACAGCACGACGTCGCACGAACCTGATTTAAATATTATTTTTTATTATCCTCGGTTACTGACTTCATATAATTATGAAAGTTATTATGCAAAATGAGTCTCAAAAGCCAAGGCGAACTTGTGAATTGAAATCGTAAACTAGGAGTGTCACTATTTTTGTATCTTTTTATCTATGACTGAACGTAACTTTTCCCCGAGATATCTGATTGCCATGTGGTTTGATAAAAATTATAAGGATGGTAAAATTGTCGATTGTAACATTGAATGATTTTGATGATTCTTATTATATTAGAATATCAGACATCAAAACATAGAAGTATACTATATATTACAATGTTTCATTCGTTAAAACATTGAAGGGAGAACAATTAGAAAAGATTTAGTAGCGACTAGTATTTTCTGCTAAAACCATTTGGTTTTTTCAGTTTCTTCTTTAACTTGGGATCGATTGTTTGGTAAATAGAATTGTTTTAAGCGGCGTATGTAACTTATTAATTCAGAATGAAACTTCTAGAACTATAAGGGTTCAATCGAACCCTCGTACTGGTGACGTTTGACTCGTAAGACGCTAGGGGGTGCGCACCGGTCGTGCTCGGTGCGCTCAAACCGGTCGCGCGATTTTTTGCGAATCTAAAACGACTTTTTGGCGGCACGCGATCCGACCATAACTGCACTTCGATAACATCAATATTTCCCTTTACAGTAACCAACAATAATAACAATAATAATGTAAATAAATTTGAAATTTGATTGAATTTTAACTGCGTCCATTGCGCAGCGGCTTACCCGCTTGCTTTGTAACGCTGAAGTCCTGGGTTCGATTCCCGAGCCACAGGAGTAGTGGTCTGAAAGGTGGTAGGGATTTTCGAACCCGCCTAGCTAGCTATCACGCCCATTGTAAATTTTCCCACCGTAATTGCATTGCTGTGTTCCGGTAGTAATACATATGAGAACCAGATGTATTCTGGGTGAACAGGCTTCTCCGTTTATGGCCTCATTGTCACTTACTGTTAGGTGAAATCCACAACAAATGTTAGCCCGTAAAAGAAAAAAGAAAAGAAAATTCTAAAGAATATACCAAAGTTAATAAAGTTCCATTGTTCCAAGCGTTACTTTGCGAAACTCCGTGACTCCATGAAACGCAGAAATTTATTTGCTAATTTCCGCTTTTAATAGTAAATATTACAATTTAATTAAAATCCATTCAATTAAAAGCGATGACGGCGTTTTTTTTTTAATATTGTCCAAGCCTTTGACACGGTCAATTTTCTATTATTAGAAATACGATATTTCATAAGCATAGATAGAATTTTCATGTTTTACTTCATATTATATTACAGTTTAACTGTTCCCGTAATTACTAGAAAGTGGTGCCATCTAAGGTTCATCAAAAAATGCTGACCATTACTGACCATAAAAGAATTTATTGGTTAAATTGACCATATCATGATTAAATCTCTCGTTACAGATTTTACGCAGTCACTACGCACATCGCATTTAATATCCGCGACGTTATCCAGTCGGTGGGGTTATTATACGTATTGCAAACGATTAGTGATAGCGAAAATCGCACAATAATTGCTGTCAATACTGAAATAATAATTTTTCTTCAATAAGGACGTTTTGCATACCGTGTATGCGAAATTTGAATTGAAAAAACAAGTAAATTAGATAAGTGGTCGTTTATGTTACACACACTAGTTGCTGCGATCCCAGCAAAAATGCTATTTGCTATCGCTTATACATAACACGAATTAGTCATTTGATAGCGAATAGTACGATTGTCGCTAATCGTTCGCAAGAAACACGATAGACCTGCGGGTCCCGTGTCCTGACCTTGACGTGATCAATTCCAGGTTATGTGTAGCACGGCGGAGTAGCCGGCACAACAATCGCCGCGCTGCCTGCTACAGACTGCAGCCGCTGACAGTGACCTATATGCAGCACAGCTGTGGGGTCAAGTTCATCTTCGCGATACGCTCCGCTTTATATGAACACAATATCAATAGCGTGCTTATAGACCAAGCTTAAACAATTCAAGACAAATATAAATAACAAAACATTAAATTATGTAATTTTTCCCTTTTTTATCTGTGTAGTAACGTCAAGAGATCGTAGCAATTATTATATGTAAATTTTATTATATTTGATTGTTACTTGATTGTAAATGGTACTGCCATTGCAGAAGACCACTCGCTACAACTTTTATTTGCTTAGCGTCAGGGATACCAGAAACTATACAATTAATTATTAAAATTTTTAACGGATTTAATAATCAATTAGGTGTAGGTCTTTGATATTATGAGCACCTTCTACGATATATTTTCATGATGTTTAAATTTGTCAAGGTCTGAGCCAAAATATTGTTAAACTAAAATTATCACTAGACAATATCTATTTATCAATTTTTTTATTCTTCTGTGGGATTGTACTGAGGGAGAGATGTAAAAGATATTAGCTTATTGTGGTTAATATATAAAACTTGTGATTAATTAATGTAAGAGCTAATGATGTAGTACAAGAGTACAATATCTTTTTTTCACTGGTTGTAAGAAAACATCAAACGATTTTATTTTTAATTATAAGCATACACCCAATACACAATTTTACGAAATTTAAGTGCGTCTTATAATTATGTATTTCGTTAAAAAAATTAGTCCCAGAAATAATGATCTTTTGTTCTCCGGTTTTCTTATATGAATGTTCTTGAAACCGAAAGGTAGTGTTTTCTATTATTCAAAACAAAGCTCAAGAGTTCCATTATTTCATTCATCATTTTAAATTTTTGTGTAAGGTTTAGGTGTTTGACTTATTTTCCTAAAACACGTCATAAATTGTTGTTTACTAGTTTTCCTAGCGCGAGAGCTGACTTATCAGTTAGACCAGCAATATCATCAAATAGCGGAAAATGCGTAAGTAGGAACCAAATGGTACAGTTAATTGTAAACAACTTACGCATTTGAACTTCGCGTAAGGTTCCAGTAGAAGATTAGTTGCACTTATTGTAATTTAATTTACTTTATAGATATGCGTTATGTACTAGTAAAAAAGGAATGGGGAGCTTGATGTCAATTGATATGTAGAAAATGAATTTTTTCGTTTTTTTACTTTAAGATGATTTCACTTTATTGTCACCCTATAGTTGTTTTGAATTTTGTTCGATAATATTTTCTACTTTTTAGTTTTTTTTTTTGTGTATAATTGTGTACAAATTTGCAATAAAAAAAAATATAAACTAAAAACTTTATTGAATTTGCGCTTACGACCTAACACTTCGTAAACTTTTATTCATTATTCACTAAAATGTAAAGGTTAAATTGGTAGCAATAAATCGATTTCTCTTGACCTAAATCTAGTTCGGTCAAAGGCATGTCGCAGCCGCTTGTCGCCCGGAATAACAATGTTAATCTTTGACATGCTTTTCGAACGTACCGCATATTTGTTCAGATCATTTAACAGATAAAACTCACCTAATCGCGCCTACACATCAGCGCGTAATATAATCTGTTATTTTGACAATTGTCATTTCACGAATAATAATAATTTGTACATGTATTTAATTGTATAGTTTCGCTGCTTCCGTTGCGCAATGGTTTACCACTTGAGTTGTAACATGGAGAACGCGGCTTCGACTCCGGGACCACATGAGCGTTGAAGTACCGATGGTGGCAGGATCTTTTCGAACCCGCTCGGCTATCTACCGCCCTCAATGTTAACCTGCCGCTATAACACTTTTATTGTGTTCTGGCAGCCACACGTGGGAGTCCATGTATTTTTCTCGATTAGACTCCTCCTTTATCTATGCCCTCATTGCCACTTAATATCATGTGAAATTAAGGTGTAGTGTTCCCCGTTGCAGTTAAAAAAATTAACCAACAGAAAAGATTCCCCCATTAGAACAATATATTTAACTCTCATAACGCAAATATAAATATCAACATAAATATTTATATTTCGATTTCCCCCCACTTTTTCCAAAGTTTTTTGTGAATTACGCAAGTCATAAACATGTACGATCACGTGACAGAAGTGTTTTTTTTTTTAATTATGTGTCGATATGTCGGGCTTACGTGTAGAGGTGCAGTCGCGGAATGTTTTTAAGCACGACAACATAACAGTACGTGTACGATTAACAGAAATAAACGCATGAAGCGGTGTCGGAGCGAGCGACAACAACGCCGCGCCGCGGCTAACCCAGTTCCGACGTATCAGCTTTCACAACGCGTTGCGTCACGTGGCGCGCGGAGATGTGCGAACTTGTCTCGCATTGTTAACGTTGCGTAATCGAAGCTTGCGGACGAGATTTAATTATTAATGTTTACTGATTACTCATAAACTTCATATTTCTTTAATAAAAATGATAGGTCAGACGAGCAAAACTTTGACCTCAATTTTACATGAATGACGTATATTTTCGTAAAACACTGTGACAACGTTGTTTATTCAATAAAAATCAATTATAAATATTATATTTTTACTCTATAATGCACTTAATCAAACTTGTTCTTACTACAGCTGTAATTACCTACTATTAAGTGGCTCATATCGTTGTAATATTGCCTTTGAATATGAGCATATTAACGAAAATTGTATAGAACTCTCGCCTTATCAACGTCTGCCCGTCTTAAAGACACCGACTCTCATTTTATTTTCCTTGTGCGTTACTTTTTTGGGAACAGACAATGGTTCTAAGACCATGCTGTCTCGCACTGTCTCTAATATATTGACAGCTGAAACGCGGGAATGCTGTCATGGCGCCAAATTAACTATATGTGGGTTGTAGCCCGCCAGAAGATTGTAAAAAACCCTACCACCGATTCAAGTTCGCAACTTATGAAACCGTTAAATAGACTTTTTTGTTACAAATGAAAGGTTAATAGTTATGTCACGGAGTCAGTAAAAAAAGTTTTAGGATGTTTATGCATACGGAGCATCAAATTATGCCGATTGACTTGGACATGAGATGATTAATATATCTTTTGCATCATAACTGTTTAAACATTATAATATAACGGCATAAAATTTTCACTAACACTGTTTCCGGCTTGAGTTTGAACAAAATTTTGTTAATAATTTCACGGCTTTGATCAACAATGCAACTAGGTTACCGATCAGGAACAAAAAAGCGTCGCTAAAGTGGCCAAGGTTTTACGTAATTACTTATTCATTTGAATCTGCTGTTTCGATAATGCAATAAATATTTAGTGATTCCTATATTTTAGAATTAGATGCATTTCTGGATTTTATTACCAACTAATAACAAATCACTATGGTTAAATAGTAATGATTTAATACAGCAAATTTAAGATTTCTGCTTTGGCCTAAATTTGTACTTCATACAAACAGGATAAAACAAAATTAGGCTATTGAAGCAAATGGACGAGCAATTAAATTGCAATAAAGTGACACGTGTCAGAAGAAGATCTCGGGCCTACTAACGACTTATTTTAACACAGAAGCCCGATGAAATATCTGTTTATAAACCTCGAATAAGTAAAAGGTAGAATTTTGTGTTTCTTATTTTCCATTTAGGGTGCCATATTCAAATGATAACAAACGAAGCTCTATTCCTGAACCTCCGCCATCCGTCTTTCCGACCTTCCGTCTATCTGTCTGTTTGCTCGTCTGTCAGTGGGCACTATAACATGAACTGTAATAGATATAAAGTTAAAATTTTCGCAAATTATGTATTTCTATTACCGCTACAACAATAAACAAAAACAAAATAAATTCTTTATTTCTAATCAGCCCCATCTGTTGAGTGCCAATGACTTTTTTTTAATTTGTTTAACGAAAGTAATAATTTCAAAGATAGAAACATTCGATAAAAAAAGAGATACGCTTTTAACTCTCTAACCAAAACATTTATACTATTACTTTCGCACACTAATTTCGGGAAATACGAACGGCTATTATATTTATTTTTCTGTGAAAATGTTTGACATTTCGAGGACCATCATACAGTTTTTTATAAGTGTTTCTATTACTAAAACATAACGCCGTAAAAATTACATAGTTCTAAATGTCTGATATTCGTAGTAAATCTACATAGTAAACTTTTTATACATGTAAGCGCATTTCGAAATCTCATTAATTTTTTCTTATCATTGATTTAAAAATAATAATATAATTGGCGCATTCAATATACAATAAACAGCCTAGACCCACGCTTAACAGATAACATGGACATCACGAACTTATTATTAGGCGATTGTGAGCAATATTTCAGAGAAGCGTCTGACAAAAAGATGATAAATCAACTTGCAATCTATCGCTCGCCTACGTTGAATTAATTATTAGTGGGAGTTAAGTCGTTGAACATTTAAATATTCTAGAAGCTTTGTGCTTTGTACTACTAATTTTATCTATAGAATGTTCAGTTACTTAATGTATACCCACTTTTATAACTTTTAATTCGTATCTAATTAGTAAGTGAAATTTTATTTCCTAGAGTTTTAATATAAATAGTTTTTGTATATTGCTATGAGCATAAATTAGTATTATCTTTACTGTGGGAAGGGAACAACTAAAGTTCTGTAAAGTACTGCCAATAGCCCAATCATTTTATAATACATTTTACGGTAATGCACTAAATATATGTAAGCAAATGATAACATAACTAGCGACGTCCTTTGTAACAGACATGGTCTGATAGATACATGCATGACAGTAAATATCGGAATTGAGTTCCAGAACATACATAGGGTGCACGCTTTACAGTCTACGGTCTCATTGTCACGTAACATGTGGAATTGACGTGAAACGTTAGCCTATTCTTGATAAAAAGAGATCATCTAGATAGTAAACAAAACAGCAAATATTTCTACCTTAGAAGAGTTCCTAAAACTTTGACTTCGTAATTGCTGGGCATGTAAATTAGTACGTGGTAGACGTCTGGCACGTTTCGTAACTTCTCGTAATTTCCACCAAGAAGGATAAATCAGTTATTATCTTATTATGATGGCAATTGAATTTTAAAGGTTTAAAGCAACTTTTTAGAACATGAAAATGATTAATTATCAATGTTTGGACAATGCTTTACTTTGCAATTTAAAAGTCTCGGGTTATATTCCGGGGCCACATGACTGAATGAATGTGGATGGCAGTAAGGTTTTTTTAAACTCGCCTGGATACTTACCACCCTCAATGTCAACCTGCCGTCATAAGAGTTTCTGTGTTCCGGCGAGCACGCTTCTTCATATACGGTCTCACTAACATTATGTGAAACTGAGATCAAATGTTAACCCATTGCTTATAAAAAATATCAATTGTATTATTTAAAAAAAATTTCAATCCATTCGCCAGTAATGATGGATCTCTTGCTTCAGTTCTAAAACCGCTTTAACATAATTATTACAGATATCACCGATCTTCTGGTTGACATAAACGTACTGATTGATATTATCACTCAATTGTCTTTTTACATGGAAAAATCATTCTAGCACTCTCATCCAAGAAACCATAAATGTAACTTCAAGTTTTATAAACATTAACTATCTTACCCAACTGTTTACTATCCGTGACA
>DWQX01007394.1:0-10166 GCA_018245475.1 Pharmacophagus antenor | reverse complement strand
ATATATATATATATATGTAAGATGGAATTATTTCGGTCGCTTGTATAATTAATTATATTTTACAAGTCAAATGCTTTGATAGCTGCTGTATATTAAGACTTCATTTTATTTATCCCCTAGAGCGCGAACCCTCGCTTATTATTTAAGGGCATCCTGTTTTGTGATCGTATTGTATATGTAAGTGTAATGAGTTTATTTAGAGGTAAACGGCAGTAATCGTACGCTAATTATGTTTAATTGTAAGCATGTAACTTTTTTTTTTTTATAATTGATAAATGTAAATACCCCATTTCGCAGTGCGTGACCAGGCGCGGCCGCCGGATGTGACGCGTGCGGCGCAAGTTCTTGCGGTTCGGTCGCTCGGGCGTGCTCCTTTGTTTTTTTTTCTTTGTTAACTCAGGACCACGCGGATATTTATTTGGTGAAGTTAAAGACTTTCGTGTTCGGGTGCGCTGAGCCAACGCGACGGTACCTAATCGCGCCAGCAGTTGGCGCACGCGCGGTACTTTCTTTGCATTACCGTAGTACAGTACAGGACTGGTTGCTGTCTGGCTCGCCGACGAGCGGGACGGAAACGAAACCCTCACACCGCGCACACTGGATGCACCCGAACACCAGGGCGCGGGTCGGGTCGCAGACGAACGGCCCGCGCCCAGACTTCGCGTAGCTCGCCACTTAACAGTTGGCCTAAGCCAGCTTCTCTGGCCAGAGTAATGTAGTGGGTGAGCTCACGGACCACCGGATCCGTGCGCCAGTTTCGATGAAGCTGTAATTGTCGTCAAAAAGACCAACAGCGCAAACTTCACCGAACCCAGCCGCCCATGCAAATCAAAATTGATAGCGTTCATTCTGGTAAATCATTAACTAGTACATACGGTGTACTAGGAGTCTTGAATATGTTAGAAAATTATCAGATTTTGATAAGGATTCCAATACAAACAAATAATTAAAAAAAAAAAGATTTGAGTTATTAATTTCTATTAAATTAACAGTTTAATATTCGTTATTGCGCAAAAACTGTTCGTTCTTGAAGGGGACGATAGCTTCCTCTGAATATTTGTCTGTCAAGATTTATATAGTTTCAGTCACCGGAGTCAAATAAGATCTGGTCCTCGTGTTAGAGCATGCTAGACGAGGACGTTCCACCATCTTCATCCTTATCTCACTCGGCTTAATTACGTTAGACAATTATCGATAAAAAAAAAGCTGCTAAAACACAATTGGACGCGCAATTGTGTTTCAGCAGCTTTTTTAAGTCGTGCGCTCGTCGCCCCTGGACATACATTGCGGCGGGCGGTGCGGATCAAGCGTAATTCATTTTTAAATAAAGTCAAAAATGATGAAAACATTGTGTTTTTTTTATTTATTTTACTTATTCCAAACCTTGACAGCGGACTTCGTTACGATGGAAGGTTATAAGTGTTCAGTAATTTTAAGAGGTATTCATTTGACACCCGAAAGTTGTTTACGTAGTAGTATAACAAGAAAGCTGTTTCGTATATTTATATATAATAAAAAAGTAACATCGTATAAATAAAATGTTGCTAAATAATCAAAATCGTTTTGGGGAAACTTCAGGGTGGGATGTATACGCCATATTGGTTTAATAGATATACGGAAAATATGTTGTTAGATACAAATGAATTCTTTATTTGATATTTTTCTTCGAAACTATCGTACGCATCGTTAAATAATGTAAAAAGTTTTAATAAACAAAGGTTCCATTTCCTGCAGCAATTGTAAAATTCACATCACTCCGAAGCCACTACTTTTGAGTTGAACGTGGAGAGTTCAGACAACTTCTCTTTTATTTCGGATATCTGAAAACGGTAATATTATTTAATGAAAATATTGCAACACTCGCGACCAACAAAATTTCTCATTAACTGTAGCGGCGCCCGGGCGGGGCCCACAAGCGCTTCTTTGTCTTCTCGCTCATACAGCAAGGCCTAGTTTTAAATTCACCGGAATGTTTTGGGGTGCCGTAAGAGACTCCCACACGCCGCTGGTAGAACTGAAACCGACGCTGCTCTAATGAGCTAATGTTAATAAACTAATGTTTAACATAAAAAAATACTAGCGAGAGAGCGAAATGTAATAAAATGTTGAACCTTGTTAGTAAGAACCGATATTTCTTTTCGATTCGTCGAAGTTGACTTTTAAAGTATCAAAATCGTGTCTAGTAGACTGTGAACTTTTGGGATAATTTTTGTTATATGTACTGCAAGTATATGAACAAAGTATCGAGACATACAACCAACGTTATCTCATCTCTTTTGCGGCGACGCAGTTATTATTTTCAAAAAATATAACGTCGATATTTTTCTTTATTTAGAGCCGATCAACCGCAATGGCAGCTCGTAATACAGACTCTGAATAAATGTTCACCGAACGCACGCGTTAATATTTCGCGGCTGCGAAATACTTCAAGATTCTTATACTTTTTGCATTCAAACAGAAAGCTTACAATGCAGGCACTCGGTCAGTTAAGTGGTAGGCGGAAAGTAGCGAGCGGGCGGTTCACCTGACGTTAAGTGATCACCGTCGCTTATAGACCGCCGCAACCGCTCCAACCTTCGAGGACGGAGTAGGGTCTTTTCTTTAAGGCCCCAAGTCGTAGGGGTCCGGGACCTCTGACCACAACTGATTCAACTATGATTCCTTACAAATACGCGTCACACGCGTACATTTTAATGTTATGAAGAATCCTAAACAATGCTCAGCGTTATACGGTATTCGAATGGGCAAATTCCGTGAACAGTACCTTCCGTATCTCAGTCAACAGCATTTTCTGCTCGGTCTTCGGTGTCATATCGCCTCTGTTCAATTTTATGTCCTCCAAACTCTCGAACAGCTGTTTGATCCTCATCGCCAAATGAACATCGTCGATGTTCCTCCTTGGCACGGTTGGCTTCGGTCGGCGCCATAACCTTTTTTTGTATTTACCTGGCAGATCTTTCTCTATGTCCTGCCGCGTCAATAGCGTCATGTACTCTGGACTGGTGTCGTAAGGATAATCTATAGGACTACGTTCATAAGTACTGATCCTGTTTGACAACTGTTTAGAGCTGTAGTTCCTACGAAAGTTCTTCAACACCTCCAAATTCCTGCAACGAGTCATGTTTTAATGAAACCTTACGAAATTTAATACATGTACAATATTTCATTGCAGAAAATTGGCGAGGTAATGGGTCAAAATTTGTTATGATCATTTACTTACTTCTTGTTCTGCAAAATTTTTTCCCTGCTCGCGATTAAATCTCTTTGCTTTTGTAGCTCCATGTTTTTCATATAACTGCGTTTGATAATTTCGTCCTGTTTGTCTTTGTGACACGCGTGAATCGGTTTCAGATATTTTGAACTTTGACCGTGAGGCAGCATGATGTTTCTCCTGTTCAATATTAACTTTGGACATTTTCCTTTTACTTTATTACCATAAAAACAATCCTCTGTCTCGTTCACATCCTTTTCACTCAATTGTATAGAGAACGTTTTAGGATTCACCAATTTCTCGTCCAAAAATGAATTGTAACTTCTTAAATCATTCTCTGATAAGACAATTGAACTGCGATCAGAATTATCATCAGATTCCGAACACGATTGTAACATTTCTTTAATAAAATTGTTGTGCAGAAACTCTAAAGTCTCTTTAATCCCGGCTTTAATAACATCTATCGGGGGATACGTTAAAGGATTTCCGCTCACTTGGAGCACCTTTAAGCTAAGTACAGTCCCGAGTTCATTAGGTAATGATGATAAGTTATTGTTTTGTAAAAGCAAATGTGAAAGGGATTGGTGATTTTTAATTGATTTTGGTAATTCATTTAACTGATTGTCTCTAACATCCAACCACGTAATGCAGGGCAAAGTTTCAAAAAAATCATCCGGAAGTCGCTGAATCTTATTATCTTGGAGATATAGAACCTGTAATTTTAACAGAATTAATGCGGTGTACATGCTCGTATGTTAATGTACATATTATTGACTAAAACGTATTTACACAAAGAAATTTATTATCGATTTTTGGTAAAGTTTCTAAGTCTTGGTGAGAAAAATCGCAGGTTGTTTCATCATTGCCTTCTTCGTAAAGATCGAATGCCAAAGATATGTTTGAGTTTTCGGACATTTTGTATTTAAATAGGTGTTACACGGTAAAATCTTGTGAAATAATTGTTTTATCGATAAAATATCGTTACTAATTTAGTTGCTATATTTATTGTCAAAAACTCTGATAAGAACTTTTCGCCAGTATTTATGGTTATAATTTATTGATTTTAAAAATTGTTTTGAAATAATATTATTAGCGTTAAAATTTAAATATATCGAGTTAGACAACTATCGTGTAAACATCGGTGAAAACACGTAAACATAAATGGATATTATTAGACGTTTATGTAGCACTTTTTTATTCAAATAACAGATAATACAAAAAGTTAAAACTTTGCGTAAGTAAAATTATTGATGTTTAAAACTATTAGATTTAGTCGTCATAAGGTTGTGTTAAAAAAATTATATTTTGAAAATGGTTTCATTATTTATCTGTTATCTAGCCCTAATGAGAAGTCCTAATGAGAGAAGCAAGACTTCCACTCTTAAAGCTGTCTATATGTTTTTATACAATGTTTATGGTATAAATATTGACATTGATTTAAAAGAGTGTAAATAGGCAGTAATTTTCTCTCAATTTTTGTTTTCAATTCTAAAATATTTTCCACTTTTTAAGATAAACTGAAGAATTCAAATTTAAACGTTAATTTATTAATCGTAATATGACTGATGTAGCATACACAACCACATGTATCTATACAAATACGTCACTGCCTCAGTTGCAAGATGGCGAACGTTCGGGATAGTGACACATCCTTGTGGCTCCACAATAAACTCGGAATTTCGAATGATTCGTGGACAAGCGGCTCAATTTGTACACAATTAAATGCTGAAGTTTTAAAAAATATCAAGGATTGTTTTCCAGACTTGCAAACACAAGTGAAACTAAAATTATTATTAAGTTTCTTTCATATCCCGCGCAGAAATGTTGAAGAGGTAACTTTTCTCTTTGATATTCTATGGTTTTGCATAACTGTTTTGTGTTTGATGTCTCTTTCTTTATCAATTTAATTGAATAGGATAGAGAAGGATAAATTTAGAAGTTTATTTGTTGTCATTAAATAATAATTGGAAATGTAGCAAAAATATGAAAAACGAGGAAGTTTTCGTTTGTTATAGTGTTTGTGCATTTTATAATTAATGTTAGTTGTTGTCCCTGTGGACAGATACGTACTGTAAATAAGTTTGATAATAAATTTGTTACTTTTTTAATTATGTGTATTGTTTATTTTTAAATTAGTTCGTATGCTAGATGATACGCAATAGTTGAATTTTGTGTAATTAAATAATTTTATATTCGAGACAAAATCAGTAAGCTTTTATTTATTTGAAACCTTTTTACTTCCAAAAGTTTTACTCCTTTTATTTTATAATTAGGTTATATTACAATCAACACATTTTATAAAAATTTTTATAAAAACATAGTTGACACAAACTTATTTTGTAATTTAAATATACGTATTAAAAATAGTTTTAACATTAAAATACAATATTATTGCTTTTACATTTGTCCAAATTTTTTTAATGTAATTTATATATTATTATATTTTTTGAACATGTCTCTCAAAGGCACAGCTAATGCAGTTCAATCGGTTTTTGACTAATTATTTTAGCCTACACAAATTTAAACAGATATAATAATTTAGTCATGACTGGCTTTAAAGTAAACAATGTTATTTACTATCACAAAAACTAACCAAATAAGCAAAACATCTGTTAATGTCATTGAATGTCAATAATTGTGAGTTGGGAAGTTTACTCAACATAACAACACATTAAGCCCTTTTATCTTAGGACATAAGATAGTACATCTAGTTGGGTCAATAATTTTACTAGGTACAGAAAATTTAAGATCTCTATATTAATCTATGGAATATTATTATAATAGTATGATAGCATGGAAGACTGGTAATTATTTATAAATAAAATAAAAAATAAAAATTGTTTATAGGCAAAAATCCTTCAACAGTTGCATGATCTTAATTTAAGCTGTATAAATTTTGACTTCCAGTGGAGAAATGAACTCGAAGAGATCATTGAGGTTGCAGCGGTGGACTCAGACCTTTGGGTTGCTATGCTTGCAGAGGTCCTTAAGACATTTCCATCAGCCGGAACACTTAATACAGAGATAGCAGAGTTCGATGAGACCAGACCTATCTTTAGTGATATGATAGGAGAACTAAGAAGAGCTTTGTCCAAACATTCCGATCTTGGATTACTGCCTTTAGAGTGCCTTTATTTAAATAAGAATGCATTAGTTTCTGTGGTAAGTCCTGTTTGTTCAAATCATTTAAATTATCTTTGTAAAAGCAATTTTAATTATGAAACTAACATTGCCGATAAAAGAAAGATTATTTAAAAACTAAAAGTATTGAATTATGTCAATACTAGAAAAAACAAAGCCAATGATCACAAAAAAAAATGATAAAAGGTGAGATTTTGTTCAGTCTACAGGGTTGTGTACAAGTTTGAGTCTAGAGTTTACTTAGGAACAAGCATTGATGTTAAATTTATGTGGAACACATATATATTATGTTCACAACTATATTAAGCTCTACTGTATGAGGCTATGTATAAAGTCAGACAACCAACAGGCATAGACACTGTTTGTACCGTTTATTATACATACTTATTAGCTTAATGTCATATGGATTTTTGCTCCGAGGAAATACATCAAATTTGGAGGCTATATCTGTTTAAAAAAAAATAACTGTACAAGCAATTTACCTCAAGTGCAAGAAATATCAAAGCAGATATATATTTATGTCAAAACCTAAGACTTTATTTAATCAGAGCAAATATCATTAATATCAATACATGTATCAAACATGTATTCATCTTTATTTTACATAAATCGGGAAATAACTTGTTAAACAGTTATTAATTAGTGGAGCTAATTATTCAGTTGGGGATTGTTTTTTAACAAAAAATTTAATTCCACAAAAGGTAAACTATAATATCTAATGTTTAAAACAATTCCTTGTGTTCCTTGTGTGGTTCTTCTCAGGAGAGGCCACATCCTTGGAACCTGCAACAGAATCATTTGACCGTGCAAAAATGACAATGTAGACCTAATGAAAGTAAATGTAATATGATTTTGAAAACCATTTTCCATTCAGTAACCGGAATGATCACCTATATTTATACAATATTTCATAAAAATCTGGTACATCTTTAAAAGTTGTTGAACCTGATTCCTTAATTAAATATAATTATTGTGAAAAGAATCCCTAAAAGAATATTCAGTGTAACAGACGTGTTTACTAATATATACTATATGTTTAGACAACCACCAGCGTGTACCATCTGTGGCCCATGCTTGACTGGTTCATGAGTATAGGAGAATCGACAAAAAAAAAAGTTTTTAAAGGAAATTTGTGTAGGTTACGCATGCGCTGACTTTTGCGCCCAATGTCCGTCGTGCATGTCCGAAAGCTATATATATAGCTTTATATATATATATGCATATATGTACATACCCATTTCTTTTTTAAATAGTAGCCAGTTCGTCTGATAACCCGAAAGTCAGCGCTGGCGAGTCTTTAATATTCGACAATTTCTTTTAAGTTTGTACCTTTCATTGAAGCATTCAACTATGGGCCACCAATGGTACACGCCGCCCCATAAAATGTGTCCAATTGAGAATTTAATCAAGTCCCTCTTCGTTTATTTATTTGTTAATACTATATCATTATTAGTTTGAAACAAGTAATGATGAAGACGGTGTTTTGTGACATTGAGCTCTTGTTAAATAAATATATTAAAGTTCTACATCATGTTTCTGAAATTTGTGCTCATGTTAATATAGTAATTTCATTGAAATATTAGCTAATAAATGTATGCAACAGTTATTATGCGTTTTGAATATGAACTGTTAAATTAGCACTGCCTTAATTGTTAATTTCAGGTTGGTCAGCAGCCGAATCCTGTGAAACATTTCACATTGAAACGTAAACCCAAATCGGTGGCTCTGAGGAGCGAGCTGCTCGCCAAGGCGGCCGAGGTGCAGGCGAACCAGAAGAAGGCACAGGCGCCGACTGTGCCTGTCAGATCCAGGGGCATGCCCAGGAAGATGACAGACACGAGTATGTTGCCGTTATGTTATGCGAATGAAGTTAGCGCGCCTCGAGACGGGGGCGGGGAGTTGGTACAAATGTCTACCTAACGAAAAAGCGTAACACTCCCTCTGCTCTCTCTCTCACTCTCTTTCTCTTTCTCAAAAACTTTAAAAAACAATCTTTTCAACTTGTAGCTTGTGCCCACGACTGCATGGGTTACTAGAAGACATCTTTCATTTATTTTTTTGAAGGAATGAAAGATTTCTCCACTGTTATAGTATCTTAAGACATCGGACCATCAAAGAGACCTACTCGTTTTGACCTTTATATATTTTATGTAATATATCACGTTGATTAATGTAACAATGTAATACGTAATGTAACAAACAAACAATTTTTTACATTTCTCAAATGTGTAATAATGAATACTAGTATATGTCGATGGCCTAAACCGAGTATTGAACAGTATTTAGATTCACTTTGATGGAAACATCCGTGTCTGATATGCGGACCAGTCGTTTTAATCGGTTATATGTAAAATATTGATAGGAGTGAATGGTTTCAATATATGGCAACACTCGGACACACAGAAATAACTTTCAAAAATAGTTATTTTGTATTCAGTGCACATCACAATTAATCAACTGTTATAGGAGGTATTTCTCAACAATAGATATCCTACTGACTGGGTGTTTCAAGATATTTATTATATGAATATTGATCTGTACCGGGGATTCCCAAAGTGGTCGATATCGACCTCCTCGGGGTCGATATCGGTTTCCTGGGGGTCGACAGATACGAAACCTGATTTGGGGGTCAACGGGTTCAAAAAATCGACCCCCATTAAATTAATACAAGTTCTTATTAAAACCTTTCAAGATAGGTAGGTACTGTATTGTTTATGTTGTGTTACATGGAAAAAACTGAAGATAGGCCCCCTTATTCATAACAGTCTGCTAACTTAAAGCATTGCTAATTCTCACTCTGTCTTCTTCTATTGACCTAAGCCAGAATGAAAAATAACACTCTGTAGCAGCTGTTTTAAGTTAGTGGACCATTATAAATAAGGGGGTTGATCTTAAAAATAGGTGATTTGGCCGTGGTGGTCTGAGGTAACAGTTAATTTTGGAAAAGAGGTCACTTGTCCAAAATAGTTTAAGGGTTCCTGATCTATACCATTTGGGTGGTATTTATTTGAAAAAGTTTCTACAATTCAAACATTTAATTATCGACGTGTACAGCAGTATACAAAGACAACGGACATTGTATGAGAATGTATTCGTAATAAAATGTGGACATACAGAAACAAACATTATGAACGAAGAAATTTATTGAAGGCCGAAGCGAGTGCAAGCTGACCGTAAAATGTAACTGACTAACAACTACACAAGACTTTTTCATATATATATATAGTTTAAATACTTATAAGGTACGATACTTGCTTTTTGTCGACGTTTCGCGAGGCGGGCGACCGACGCAGCTCGCGCCGAAATTAGATATCGTGCTTTATAAATCTTTGTACCACATAGATCTGAAAAAAAAAATTACTTATAAATACCTTTTTACTTAACCTATACATTACCTATACGTTACTAGTTAAAAATTTAGTCGACTTACCCCAAGCTAGAATGGCACATTTTCTGTTATGTCGGTGTTGGTCCCCGATTGTAGGGCCTATGAGCAGGCGGGATATTTCTCGAGTGGGACTTCATGGCGTCTGCAGGCCCTAGTGATGGGTGCTGGTTGTTAGATATTTAGATAAATTCAGTTAACACTTAATAAATTATATCGTTTCGATGCAATGAAGTGCAGTGCTTTGGCCATAGATACGCACAACTTGCACGTTGTTTGTTGCCTAAATCTTAGCGTACGGTAATATCGTTGCGTATCTGTCTGGTTGAAGTATTTTTTTTTTATATATATTTCGTATATATGAACACCCAATGTAACAAAAGAAATACAAAAACGCAACAAAAACCACAGTTGGTTTTACTGTGCGCC
>DWQX01007393.1:0-10167 GCA_018245475.1 Pharmacophagus antenor | reverse complement strand
AAGTCAAGTTATAAGAACTCTTGCTTGATTTTTTAAAAATATTTATGTAAGTCAGGAGCTTGTATCGCTAGTGTTGTTTGGTTTAAAGAAATATATCAAAAAAATTGCAATCACAAAATAATTTTTCAAAGAAAGTAAATATTAAGACGTAAGTTTTTTTTATTTGTGATTGTACATTTTGACGGGTGCTTAACTTTGTCAAGCTAAATATGAAGTTTTAAATGCTTGCTGTGTATTTAAATAACAAGGTATATTTGGAAACTTTGTATTTGTTTTGTCAGTACTAAAAATTTCATTTAAATATCTTATATTTATCATTATGTCTTTTATAACTTATCATTACGTCTTTCTCATGAAAATTATATGTATCGGAAGACACCGAGATTGACGCGTAATTGGGCTAACGTTTGGAATTAATCGATCTGTTATAGATAGGAGGGGAATTAATGATAAGCAGCTTATTAAAACTCAGACGTCGCATGAGTTACAATCAGAATTAGACTGCTGCTGGATTCCTAAATTTCCTGCTGTAAAATTAAGAACCTACCAAGAACTTGTGCGAATAAAACACATTTGAACTGAGTAAAATGAGTTAGCAAAAATCGGGTTATTTGAGGTTTTTATTTTCTTATTCGTTTTTTTTATTATGAAACTAACAAGTATTGTACCATTTTACAATTTCGATTAAATGCGGGAACTTTTAATGGCACTTGTTAAGATACTTTAGTACATTTTTTTTAAAAGAGGGCCTTTCAAAGTCGACAAAGTATAAATATGTTAAATTCATAGTTAGTAACAAATAGTCTTAATTCTAGAAAACTTGGGGTAAATGTGTCATAATTTTTGACTTAGGTTCTAGAAATGTTATTTAGGGTTATGGTTCCAAAATTTAATTGAACAAAAATAATAAAAATTAACCACATGTATATTTGTTTTACTTTTAGGTTTGTGCGTTTTTCCACAAAAAACACTGCATCACTTAACACCAGGTGACAACGATTAAGTACACACTTATAAGAGGTAAAAAAAATAATCGTCCGATGTTCAATTGTCTGTATTTTACAGCTTCGTCAAATTCAAGGGTCACAGATCAAGAATACGCCAATTAATAAAGTTAAAATGCAGTGGGCATCCATTTTTTTTATATTCGATTGATGTTTTGCTGTTAGTCTTTTTTGATGACTATTACAGAATCATAGGTCAGAGGGCTCATGAATTTATGACCTAGTTTTAAATAAAAGACGCCAGTAGGCTACCTAGAGAGTCTGTGAGAAAATATCGCGGTATGAAGAGTAATGGCGCTTGGTGAGGCAAGCTACGTAATTGTCCGAGATGAACGCGGGCCTTGTCTCTGACTATCGTTCTCATGTGTCGCAAACTGTGCGTGGAGAGATCCGCCCTGGAATAAGCCTGTGTACGCGTTGTGGGAGTCGGTGCTGCGTGGCACTTAACGACGGTGTTAGCTGCACATAAAGTGATAACGCGGAGGAAGGACTTTATTAGTGTTAAGTTTGTCTGACCTTTTCTACTGGACGGACTAACATGTTTGAAGCAAGGCGAATCCTGGATTAGACATCGGCACGTCGTCGACAGAACAGGCTATTAGTGGATTGACATGGGCTATGGTAGTCGAAATGAGGTGGGCCACCATTAACCAGTATATTGCTTTTATATCATCGCTTCTCGTGTCGACTCCATCACGCTTGACTCATATAGAAGAACGATGACGTCACTTTGCACATGCGCACTATCGTTATTTATTTCGCGTCGAGATCTATGAGTGTAAAAATGACAACTGAATCCATTAAAATTAAATGTCGCTTAAATCCTTGTTTGAGTTGGATGATTTGCTGCTGGGTTCGGCAAAGTTTGCGCTGTTAGTCTTTTTGACGACTATTACAGCTTCATCGAAACTGGCCCGCGGATCCGGTGATCCGTGAGTTCTCTCTAGGATGATTTGCAAATTTATTACTACTTTTAAGAGGACTTTGGGTTGCAATTGTTTATTTTTAGCTTACTCATGGTTCGATACAAGTAAAAGCAACAATAATAATCATGATGAATACGTAATTAAAAACGTTTTTGAAAACGGTTTGATGGAGACAAATAGTATTTTTTTCAATTGAAAACTCGGTGCTTCTCAAGGTAACAAGTGCAAATGCGGTGCTGCGTAAAATTTTATTTAAAAATCAAAAATAGAACAGTGCATATCTCGTTTCGATAACAATATTAGCATAAAAATATTTTCTTAAGGGAACTTATACTAAGACTTGTGAAGGGCAAGAGTTTTTCATGATCGATATTTTCTATTACTGCTGACATTTTCTCAAGAACATGGAACTTTGTAAATTCGCCATATACACAAAAACGAATCATAATACTTTACTGGCCAATTTACCACAATCTTGCACTAATTACAAAACTGATCGATCAGGCGGTACGTACAATATTGATAAGTAAACGATAATCTAATAATCGTTAAATATTCGTGTTTAAATAAACGATTAATTTTGGACCCATACCTAACTACTGTGTTTTGCAATGAAGAATGGTTTTCTATGGATATAAGACGATGCCAGCGTTTTTCTACTGTTTGTAGATGATAAAGTAGCCCAGCTTACCTGATGCGCTAGGATTAGAGGCACGCGATAAACGTTCACCACCCTCGTTTCTCGCGGAGCCTTATTTACGTACGACTGGTTTGATTCACTCATAAGTCTTGAGGACAATAATTATAATCGTTGTATGTTTTGTTTCTTGCAAATAATTTTTGATTATCTGAAATTGTAAATGATTTTTTTGTATTTCATATACAATACTCCACATTGTCAATGTTGATTTAGTTATAAACAGCGATAACCTATTATTTCGGGTTGATTGTTGTCAGCAGTGGATCTTATAAATTTCATTAGCCTTTATTACTGTCGTGAGAAAATTTAGTACCAAAATAAATAATATCGATATAATAAAATACTTCGGTTATAACTAATTTAACTAAGTTATTTTATGTACAAATTTATAAAAAATTAATTGATGTCAACAGATTTCAATATTTTTTTTAATCCTGCTTAGTTTTGGTTGTTAATAAGCCAGTGAATAAAATTTGTTCTAATATTATATTCAAATAAAAACTGCCACTCACATTTTTAGTTCTTATTATTCTGTAGATAATTAAAGATATTGAAACGTTGTTATTATAAAAAGTAAGCATTATTTGGCTATGTCATCGTGGTACGTACACTGCCATGGTGATGGAGTATAAAGAAGTACCAAATTAAAATTTTGATTTGATCTAGCGATATGCCAATCGTTATCGATCAAGTACTGGTACTTGACGTATAACTGAAGTTGATGGTATAAACCAGTTAATAGGTATCAATGCGTATTGGGACCAGAACGGTCTTAACTTCACATCTATTGCTAAAAGTTCCCTGGGTGGAATGATTTGATATTTTTGTTATTTGGACACATTATGGAAAATAGTCGTCGCGATCATTGTTAATTTCTCTCAATAAAACGAAATGACATATTTATATATCCTACCTATATTTTTTTTATTCTTGAAGTATTTTTAGTTTTTGCAGTAATACCAAGACTATGATGTATATGTTTAAAGATAATGTGCAGTTACAGTAATGTAGTAGTACTAAGTAACACAGTACAGTAATGTAGTAGTACTAGTAATTGTACCCTATTTATGTAAGTATATGATATTTCTTGCCCAGCTTTCAGAAAAAATAGTTAACAATATAAATATTACGGACAAAATTAACATTGCCAAAGCAATAGCAGATACAATGGTTGCATGCATGCTCTCAAAAGCTTTCTCAACAAAGCTAAAGCTGCAATGTATAACGTTTTATGTTAAGGCAAATTTTATGTAACTGTGTAGCGCCGCGCCGGCTGTCAAGACACGCATGCGCATAACGTTTCATTTTATTGGACTAGGATGACGTCATCGGGGTGAAATCGTAAATCGGAATGTTGGCAGCAGTCACCCCGCGGAGGCCGAAGAGTTATGTCGTAGCTTGTAGGGACTGAGACAATAACAACTAACGTGAGAGTAAATGAATAATTTTATAATTGATTATCGGTAATGTTGCATGTGTTAAGTGTTAACGTTCCTTGTGTTACAAACGGCGGTAGTGTAAGAAAAGACGAAAGAGTCACGTACGTACCGTGCCAAGGTATTTTTGCATCTGTTGTTTACGGTTTGGCTTGTGGCCTGCGTATATTGTTTGATGATAGCGCATAAGGTTCTTTTTGTGTAAGTTTACGATAAATATTTGAAACTACTATGTAAACTTCGATGTATACGGAGAAAATATATATACGAAATCTGTTATAGATTACCATGCAATTTTACAATTGTTTTAATGTTACAAATAATATAACTTTGGACCAAAAGTACAACACTAGATTTTGATACTTGAATACAATTTATTGTTACAGAATATATAAATATATTTTTCAAATTATTCATATAAATTCCTTACATCATTTCCGGGATTTCAAACGAATATAAGCTATTAAACAATTTCGTTGAAATTTGTTATTTAATAACAAAACAGTTGTAGTGTTAGCAAGAAAGCAATAAACAACTTGTACCCTTATGACTTTCGCGCATTATTTAATAATTTTCTTTTCTTATAATGTATTCACCTTGTGCATCTATGACTTTATGTTATTTTAAATGTAGAGGCTAAAAGTCACTACATTAAAATTTTAGAAATTGGAAACTTAAATATAATACTTTAAAGCTTGTAAGATATGGTAATGTAAAAGTTATGAATTTTGGAGATGATGCAGAATATCACCCAGTGACATCTAAGTCGAATTCTTTAAATTCAATCGGCAACAAGATATAAGGGAATGATTGTTATGTTGTTTTGCTGTAAGAGAGCCTAGATGCGCCTTAGCAGCTTCTGTGGTATAATAGTATTATAAATTCACAAAATAGTTTATTTATTTAGTGTATGGTTTGTATTACTGGATACTGATCCAGGAATTGGCCAATATAATTTTGTTTAGAAACAATAAAAATCAAAATGGAGAATTGTTTAATTCTGGCTTAAGTGTTACTATAAAATCAAATATATAAAATCTTTCAATAGTATTTTTGTTCATTTTGAAGGTAAAAATGTAATTTATATTTTATCTGGCGATAGCATCTTTTAATTTTTTTTTCTACGTGTAATCTTTAAATACCTGTTCTTGCGTGAACAAGAGTGGATTATTTTGACACGTACCGAAAAAATTCTCATCATATATTATCTTTGCTGCGTAATGGTAGGGCCATGGGAATGTTAACGCACACACCTGTAACGCAAAGCTAGCCGTAAAGCACGGTCTCTTCTCAATGGAATTAAGTCTTCCCATTCCTCAACTGGCAAGTTGCGCAAGCAACTGTATGTTGATCTATTTCTTACGTGGCTTCTAATCCTCACTTGTGCGATGGTTTCCTCCAAGTCTATTCAGAGGCCATAAAATTAGCAAGAATCTTAAAATTCTCTTCCTCTGCGGTCCAATCGCCGCGCGCCATCTCTGAGCATAAGTTGAGCGGCGAATTGTACTACTGTCACTCTTCTTCCTTCGCGCTTCCAACACGCACCATCCTCTATAAACATACGAAATTAATGGATTATAAAAATTACTGTACTTGGATGAAGCATTGCGTTGGTCTAGTGTAGCAAAGGTTTTATTTCGAAAAGGTATAAATACAAACAAAAGAACGCAAAGAGTATACTAGTCTCAATATCATTATAAAATTGGAATTAGTTATCACTACTCTTAATTAATTATTGAATCAGTGAAACGAATAATCAATATTAATTAACTTGGCATCCCCTCTTTTAAGAATTACACGAGAAGTCACTTTGCCTGCTTATATTCTTGATGTTGTCGACAAATGAATGGCCATTATTAAACGCTTGACGGTGGTAGTACCTAGTACACAGTAAACGTTAAAATAGCCATTTAACTTCATAATAAATGTCAAAATATAAATAATAACATATTATAGCAAAAATTAAGTAATTCAATGATGATCTAATTACTACGTTTTATTGTCACTATTAATGATAATCCACATTTGACTATGTGAATAGTAAACTATATTATCACTTTGCTGTCCGTCCGCACATAGGATTAAGATTTTTTACTCGGTGCTTGATAAAAAAATATATAAAATTTTGCTTAGAAAATGGAAAACCAGTATTTTTATTTTGAGAATTTCTGATAAAACTTTTTCTTTGGATTCTTCTATTTTTGGTTTGGTCTGTATTTAGTCTTTTAATCAGGCGATGAAAGACTAAATGAACTGAATAGCATCACGCATATGTAGGGAACTAAATATGTGCAATGTCCATAAGGGCAGCTGACAATAACTGGAAGATCAGGATAAGTGTTTCCTTGAGATTTGCCTATGTCCAGCAGTGGACTGCCGCAGGCCGATGATGATGAGGAATGCATGTGCGATCTATGTACGAGGGCAAAAAGAAGGTACCCTTTATGAAGTATTTAAATTAGGGTTATAATTATGCATATCAGTATTATAACAGTGTCGACAGATTAAACGTGTTGACATATATTTGACTTAATATAAAGGAATTTTATTCGTATAATTTATTGGATAGAAAAATTGAATGTACTACCTTCACATACACTTAAATTTTTAGGTCTAATAACAGTCTTATTAAAAACCCAATATTTTAAAACATTTTAACATAACTATTTTTGTAACTAATTTTGATTGATTAAAATTGTATCCGGGGTGAACATGAAATCACACAAAAGAAAAAATCTGTATTTAATTATCTATAATAAGTACTTTCTTTTCAGTTATAAGAGATGATACTGCGTATTTCGATATTATTAATAGATCATACTAAAGTATAAACCTTGTTTAAAATAAATTCATATCCGATCAATTTATGGTTCATTTTTCTTAATCGTTGACAAATTTACGAGCGCATTTATAAGTATGGTATATGTACATCATGCTGTACAAACACTCCTTCTATACCATTTTTTAATTGTTCGCAAAAGTTGAAAACTTAGCGTTCGAGTAGTCTTACCGCTTCGAGTGATACATAATTGAAAATTTGAGGGCTCAATTTGCTGCTTGCGCTTTTGATATTGCCCACGAGGTAGGCCTGGCGGCCGCCGCCGGGAACCCTTGCTGTGAATCTTATCAAGATAATAATATGTTTTTTTAAAATAATATGTAAAATAAATAATAAAAGTATTGCTTTAAAACTTGGTTCAAAATAATTTATTAAATTTTAAAAGGATTGCTTACTTACGTCACTTTCTAATTTATTTCTTAATGAAAAATAGAATTAACCCACTAAATGATCTAGCGGAAATATTCAATATAAATACACATAATTAATTTAAGGAATGGGTGACAAGTATTTGCAATTAAGATAATTAAGTTTTATATGTTTCCGTTATTATCACCATTTTTTTTTAAGTCTACGATGTGTTGGTTTTTAATCATACTACTCTTGTTCAATAAAACTATCTTTAAGTTTACACTTTTAAGGAAACTTGTTTTTTGACTTGTTCATTGAATTAAATAATAATTAGAAAAGATTTTATTCAATAATATTAAATATGTTTGGAGATTTGAGAGTTTACTTTGATTTATTAAATACATAAATTATTGCTTTAGAAAAAGACCGCAACCCTGCGAGGATAGTTGTAAGGAGTATGGGTTATTGACCTTGGAACAGAGACGTACATTTTGGATATGTGTCTGCTATTTGACATCGTCGCAGCAACATACTCGTAGATTGCTCCAAATAGGATAAAAGAATAGGTTTTTGTTATCCACCTTATAAGACACGTCACAGTCCTTCATCCACACATCATATCGTAGAACAAATAATGTAAGTAACTCCCCACTCATATGTATTATCCGTACATATAATACGAGTAATAAATTTAAGCACATTGTCCTATTTTATTATAAGTAAATTCAGAGAAGTTTTTAAAAATTCGAACTTTAATTTCACAACCATATTATATTATTAATAATGTTTAGCAAATAAATATGCGTATATTTTTTTTTATTTTATACTATACAAATTTACATATGCTTTTTACATTTAAATCTATTATTATTATTATATATACATTTTCCTACTGCTATGTGTTTGTAAAGTAAGCATTCTTTCTGTTTTTTATGTTTAAAAATAACCACCTAATACTTAACCTAATACCTAGTACTTAATGTTACATCAAGAGAAACCTATAATTATTAGCCTTACAGTGTAATATAATATTTTCAGTATATGTCTGTACGTAGCATTTTTTATTTTCTTAATAAATATTAATAATTGAAAAAGCCGTAAAATAAAACTTTAATTTAATTAACGAAACAAATAATAGTATTACAATTAATAATTCAAAAATTTATAACTATACCAAGAAATCAAAAATATATTTTTGTACTTTTCTTCATTAACTATTATTATTTCTAAACTCTATAACTTTGGAAAACCTAATCGAATTCTTTAGAGAAATCTATATCCCACAATTTTTACAGTGATGGTAAGTTTTCTGTCAGAGACTAATTGAAGCTGAAAAAAAAAGTTAACTTACCTTTCCGTGAACATCCAGCTAGTTTTGTTTGTTGTGTTAAAATAATAAAAATTGTACAGAACATATTCTATGTAAATGGTATTTTATGTAATAAATAATATCTCGTATATTATTTGTTTTCTCTATGATCCACAAAAGTGATAAATTTTTAGAAGATATAATTAGACATCTGCCAAATATAGTCTATGCATAATTTTCTGCGGACTCATGAAGTCATAGCAATATAGATATCAAGTTTTAATGCCATAATATTTTTGCTGTCGTGTCAATGTTACCAGTAAATCATCATACGTCGAAATATTGCACCTAAAACTTATAATCTTGCAACGTAATATTTACTCGTATAATAGAGCATAAATAACCGTTTACACTGTAACTAAGTTCACGTAAGATAATTTTGTAGTCATTATTATGTTATTGTTGTTTAAAAATACAGTAATATTTTTTTAATTCTGATTCTACTCATACGTACATACATTAATATATATTAAGTTTTTCTTTTAAAAACATTTTCTCTCAATAGTGATAAATAGAAGTGGGAACAGACGAGAATAAGGGAAAGTACATAATAGAGTTTTTATTCATAAAAATAGTAGATTTTCTCTGATCGAAAAAATATTTTTTGCCCTTTTTATTTAATTTATTGTATTTTCGGTATATTTCACTTAACACAAAAGCAGTAGTGCACCTGTGTTTCACGTTTTTAATTTGAGAAGAGATGTTTTTGAGTTGACCTGACTCATTGACTTCTTGGCGTACATGTAGCGTCTTGAGTTGTCTTTGTTTTGTCAACCAAAGGCGCTTGTGTTGTAGGCACAATTCAATAAAGTATATTTTGAATTTTAATTTATATGTAAAGATCTTTGTAATGAAAAATGTGTATTATACTTAAATTTTCATTTAAGTATCAAATTCAATAATTTGGTTTTTTTAAATGTATGTATTACAATTATTATAAAGGTAACATACTTCTTAACTGTTATAAATGTTATAGTCGTACTGTTGGCGTCCAAGGCTTATGCAATTAAAACTAGGAATGGTGTAGAGTTAATTTTTTGTACTTCGTATTTATTCGTTTCCTTTATTTCGTATATAAACTAACAAAAATCTAAAAAGTCCGTTAAATATCTATTTAGATCCAACTGTACATTGCGAAACATATGTAAAAGACTTTTTTTTATCGGTTATGAGTTAACACAATTGTCCTCGATTTCACCTGATGTTAAGTGACAATGAGATCGTAGATCGTGAAGCGTGTTCGCCCAGCATACTTCTGGCCCTCACATATATGACTGCCGGAACAGAGCAATGCTGTTATGGCGATAGGTTGCCATTGAGAAGGGTGCTAGGCAAGTGGTTTTGAAAAAACCGACCACCATTTAGACTCCACCGCACTTGTGGCCTAGGTCGAACCTGGGACCTCTGCGTTACAAGGCAAATGGGTATACCACTGCGCTATGGGGAGGGGGGGGGGGGGGAAAAAAAAAAAAGAGCACACAGCAACAAAAGCAATAAAAATGTATCTTATAAACATCTGCCCCTGCCCACCAAAAACAAGGT
>DWQX01007392.1:0-10167 GCA_018245475.1 Pharmacophagus antenor | reverse complement strand
TATATATATATATATTCAAAATTAATATTGGAAGATGACTGGTGATCGATACTGATGCCAATAATGCAATCAGTAAATTTTTGCCTATCTGTCTGTATTTGCACGCATGACTGAAAAACTACTAAAGGGATTTAAACCAAACCTGGTACGATTGTAGTCTATACTTCTGGGCACGTTAGTAGCTATATTAAGGCAATTTTGATTTTTAAATGTTCGTGTAAGTGAAAGGAAAGTTTAAAATGTGGGTAAGCACGAGGGCGAAGCTGCAGGCACAGCTAATATTTAAATAATTATTTCGAAGTCTTTATAGGCTGTTAAAGAAATTGTTTTGTTAAATAATAACTTGTTACGTAAAATAATACAAATTATTACATTAATGACGATAAGTTTCTATAATTCACTAAACTTAGTAGTATATAGGTATAGTTTAACTTGCATTATCAAGGTTTTTTCCTATCATTCTTTTTTCTGGCCGTTAATCGATATTACAAATGTTCGAGGATAAGATTGATGACTTATAGGCATTAGCCATTATTGAATTTCCAAGTAATTTAATTTAAGACAAGATAGCAGTCGTAAACTAATTTTAACTAATCCATTGACTCGATTAACATAGTAGTGATACTAATTAAAAAAATGATTAAATAAATGAAATGATTGTTGTTATATTGTTTAGAACCAAAAACATTAATAACCATATACAATTTTAATATACATTTCAAGTGGGGCAGGCGACAGGTGTTAGACGATAAAATTATTAACAATCGTTATATAGAATAATTCACGAATCATGTTTTACTATTGCGTACTTTTGTAGACATTTAAATTGTAAGTTGAGTAGGAATTCACGATTGATTTTTATATACAAATACTTTTTTAATTGATGACTTAATTTTCATTTCATTTCAACTTGTACCGCCATCTTTCATTCTGTAATAATAAGGTTCACTCTTTATAAGCGCCATCTATATTGTAAGCATTGAAATTATCAGTTATATCTGTTGTGCAGCTCTCCTCTCTTTTATTATTAGTATTTTGAAATTAATGTTTAACCAAGATCAATAATTATCATTCTTATTTTTTCAAATTTTATAAATTCATTAAAAAAATTAATGAGATTCATTCTTAATACACGGTTGCAAAAGGTCTGTTTAGACAACTCAAATGACAGTTCTCTTGACATTTTGCTTCAGTCAGTCGCACTTAGCCACTGTCAAAGCGGGAATGTAGAATTCTCGTTTGTTGATTCTAAGTGATTGTATCTATACGCTGCCTTATAAATTAATTTCACCCAACACGATGCCGCCGAGTAGCCTTCGAGTCGTGTACGCGTTCGCCAGAGAAATGCATCCGAAAACAAGTGATGTTTTTATTCAATACGGAACCGCCGGATTCCGCACAAAGTAAGTAATATTTATTGAATAATTTATTGCAGGAGGTTTTCCATGCTGAAATATCGTAGATTTCATTGTTTTTATTTTCCAAAAAATAGGCGAAAGGTTATTTCAGTTACGCAAAAGTGTCACGTCGCCAAATATCCGTTTATAGTTATAGAATAACTTGCAGTCGCATAGTATTAAATGAGTCACCAATAAGATTGTTTGCAAACGGGAAGTTGCCCATCACGACATCCGTATAATGGTCAATGACTTACCGTATCATAAAAATCAAAGCTATGTATTTTTTCATTTATTGTAATTAATTAACCAACACAGCTGTTAATTAAAAAGACCTTGTACACTTAATAATGTTTTAAATTATATTGTAAGTTGGCATTGAAATGTATTGTAATGTGTCTATTTGCCTTTTATGTAACATGTTTACAACAGCCTTGCATAAAGCCTGCAATGCAGTGGTAACTTAAAGTAAAACTAATTTTAATTTTTTCATTTGATTATATGTGGTTATAACAATGCCTTCATATCATTATTATAACAATCATTGTATTTTTAGTTACAATTTAATAGGTTTTAAATATAACTAAATTTATTTCATTACATTTATATTAAAAAAAAATCTATACAAATAATTCATCTATAATCTAACTGTAGAAAATATATAAGATATTTAATAAAGACTATTTTCTTACAAATATGGGACCATATTTAGCTATAATTTAATTTATAATAACAAATGTATTATAATGTTTTGATATAAATATAGTTTTATCATTTAAAAATAGTACTATAATATTCTTGGCACATTGCCATGCACTTAGATGAGATTGATTTCCTCTTATCTAAACATTATTGGCAAACCAATAATAAGAATAGAATCACTATAAATAAAATTGAATGGTCTCTTTATTTTCTAATTTTTTTTTGTTAGTATGTGTGATTATTTAAAATGTACCAATACCAAAATGAATAGATATTGCTTCTTTGTTTTACTAATAGTTAGAGTTTGGAAAAGAATGCCTTGCAAGGTAACTACTTACTATGATCTATGAAAACTAAATTATGGAAACTAAATAAAATTATGTGTTAAATAAAATTTAACAGTAGTAAATAACTTCATAAACTGCAATAGTTTGAGTTGCTTTCTCTCAAACTTATGTTTTATGAATAATAATAGTAAAAAAAAATTATTCCAAACGCTAAAAAAATATATGTTGATATTAATTGGAATGTCACCATTAACTCCTAACAATAAAGTTCACCGCTGCTGTCTTTAAAAATATTTATCTATATGTAATACATATATATTATAAATCCTAATAAACATTATCTAAGCCTATATTTACGTTCAGTGTTAGACTGCCATAGGTTTATAAAGGTGGGATGATTTCAACATATTTAGGATTGTTTTGAAAGCTGTAATATTTCAAATATTAAAACTAATTGTATTTATATCAAAGCATTAAATATATGATAATTTAAGAGTAATGGTTGATTAAAATATGTTATTTTTCATTTTCTACCCCAAATTTCAAAGGAATAAAGACGAAAATGAAAATGTTTAAATGCATTCATTTTATATAGAAAGTATTTTAAAAAACTTTAATGATTAGAGAATGCTTATTTTCTTTGATTAACAGATTAAACAATGTATAAAAAGGTTACAAATTACTATCTAATGTTGTGGAATCGTAAACACAACATTTAGATTACGTGACTGCCGACAATTGTCTTATCTACGCCACACAATATTTTAGGTCAGCTATTGCGAACATTTGGTGTACTAGCTGCAAGTGGCATTTGTCTATTTTTTTATATTTTTTAATAAATCAGTCTTTATACTCATACTGCCAATAAAAAATTGGAGCAAATTGATAAAAATATAATAATTTCCTGTACATAAATAAAAAAAAGGTTTCGTTAGATACAATCAATTAAGAACTTTTACAATTGAATAAAGCATCGTGAGGGTAATTTAAGTAAGTAATCATAAGTTAACGGAATTATATTTTATTAATTAACAATTCTATACGATGCTTGTTATGGTATGATAAGACATACACTATCTTTTTATTTTCGTTTCAGAGCCATCCTGTTGGATCATGTCGTCTATCGCATGGGTCTTCTGGCCGTTATCCGGTCCAGAGTGAAAAATGGTAAGTTACAAAATAAACATACTAATACTGACGCCCAAATATTCCTTTTCAAAAGCATAAAATCCGTAATAGGTTCATTCCTAATATTATTGTTACTAAAATAAATATGATACAATAAATACTAATAATAACAATACGAATGACAATCGAAAAAGTTGTTAGCTAAAATATTGTCTTCGATATTTCTATTCTTTATTAATGTGAATTTGTTTATATCATGTAAACTAATTTTATAAATAACATTAATGTAATTAAACGTGATAAATTTTCAAAACCACCAACCGGCATTTGAACAGCGTGATAGTTCATGGCCTTGACTACCTCCCTATGGAAGTAGTCCCCGCAATGGAAACGTAAAATGAGCTGCTTAAGTTATATTCCTAAAGATTTGCGATACCTGTTTAATTTTTTGGTTTTAAAAACAAAAAATATCAATAGATTACCATTGTTATTATAACACAAGATTATATGCGACATAATCACGGGGGGATATAGCTTTAACTTTCATTGATGGGACAATGAAAAGAGATTCAACATTTAACAAATTCGCTTACGTAAACACTTTTTAGTTATGGGCTACCGCTTGATCTCGATTTCACCTGAAGTTAAGTAAGAAAGAGTTATATGGTGAAGCGTGTTCGCCTAGAACACTTCTAACTCTCACATATATGACTGCCGGAACACGGCAATGCTATTATGGTGGCAAGTTGACATTAACGGTAGTAGCTAGCCAGGTAAGTTCGCTGAGAACTCTTCCACCATCCAGACTTTATTTCACCAGTACACCGAGTATCGAACCCGGGACTTACGCGTTACAAAACAAGCGGTACATAACTGCGTCCCGGAAGTGGTATTATTATGCGACCTCTTATTAATTTATAGAATTTTTTTAGACATTAAAAAAACAATTATTATCCATGGAAATCTAGTGTCATAATTGGCACTGGTATAGTAACATTTTTAATACTAGATTCATGGACATTTTCCCATGGTTTTCTTTTCGTGTTTGTAAATAGTAATAATAAAAGTGAAATGCAATGTCGCTAGGAACAATAAAAAACTTGAACGCATATTATTTTATAGAACTGTTTAATGCAATGTTTTATGTTTTGTTTCGATAAAATGACGGGTGCCGTAATACTAGAGTTAATGTAAAAAAGATACACTTATACAGCATTGTTTCATATTATATAAATTTTTCGATAAACATCTCATAACGTACGTGGAAGAGGTCGAGTGTCTGAAGGAAAGGTTTATTGCACTCTAAATGGGCTAGGCCGCATATTGCAATAGCATCGCAAACATTTGATGCACTTCTTGTACTGTTTGTTGTTTGGCATTCACATTGGCAAATAAATTGTACAAATAAGTTTGCTGTTAATTGTTTTATTTACAAAAAAATAATCTTAACCAAAATGCTTACAAAGCGATAGTTCCTTCTACGTAATTAATTATTTATTTTATTTTCACCAAAGTTACAATATCGTTACAGTAAAATCAAAGTAAAACCATAATTAATAAACATATACAACAAAATAAATCCGATCTATAGATTATAATGTTATAAATAAATTAACTCAATAATTTACCACTTGCCTTGTAACGTAGAGGTCCCGCGTTCGATTCCGGGTTCACAGGTATAGTGATGTCTGAATGGTGGTAGAGTTTTTCAAATTCGCCTGGTTAGCTACCACCGTTAAGGTTAACCTGCCGCTATAACAGCATTTCTGTGTTCCGGCAGTTATATACGTGAGAGCCAGGAGTATTCTGGGCGAACACGCTTCACTGTCTATGGCCTCATTCTCATTTAACATCAGGTGAAATTGAGGTCAAGTGTTAGCCCATTACCGATAAAAAAGTAACACCTATAAATTTACACAGGTTACATCTGAAGATGTATTTTTCAATCCTAGTATACATAGTAGTACTTTTGAAAATCAATTGTATTTCTTTCAATAACACGTACAAACTAAAGAAGTATGATAATACACATAGATAAGAATCTATCGTATCATATTCAGGATGTGGTCAATTGTTTGGTAGGACCGTTGCACTACAACTAGGTTAGGATGCACTCGGCAATGGCTTGGTGAACGTTACATGCGGTATAATAATAGTAAAAATAAAAAAATATACAACAAACATCGTATTACAGTTTGTGGTTTGTATAAAATTGTAAACGGTTACAACTAGATCGCGTAAATAAATTTCTAGCCGTCATATGCCCGCTTCTCTAGGCATAGCACTTTTTTTTATTTAATGTTAATACTAATACTCCTTCAGTATGGAGTATTTTCCAGTCTATCAACTTGGAGAATAAAAAGTTACATTTAAAATTTTGAATCTCTTCTTTTGACCGCTAGGGGTCGAATTTAAAATAAAATATCCCTTAGTGGATACCTACACGTCATGAAAAAGACGCTCTCCACATATCATGTCTTTAAGATTTAGGTAGTGCGTTTGATATATAGATCAGTTAGTCAGTATAGATAAACATTGAACTACTAGCCGATTAGTAAATGAATTTTATATTGGCTAACCACCTTTTGCTACAGGGTTATTATGTACCCCCCCGATAGGACTAACAATAATAATATTGACCCACTAGCCGCAGTTACGACAAAGTGAGGAAAACTAATTCTTTTTCGGTTTTACGATAAGTAGACATTTCATAATTGTATGTACAGAACAGTTCTATGTGAAGACGTAGTTTCATTGAAAGGTAAAGTTTACGTTATACCTGGTTACCTATATCTGTTTCATTTGAACAGCCTCTGCGGCAAAGTGGTTTACGGCTTGGCATGTAACACGGAAGTTTCGGGTTCGAGTACGGAACCACATCAGTAGTGAAGTTTGAATGGTGCAAGCGTTTTATCGAATGTCATTCGGCAGCGATAACATTAATGTTCCGGTAACGATGATACATATGAAAGTATTCTGAACGCACACGCTTCACCATCTACGGTTTCAATGTCAACATGAGGTGAAATTGAAATTAAGCGATAGGGCTAAATACCATAAAAAATGTCTATTAAAACCTTGTCCACGTCTTATTAAAAAGAAGAACTATTATGTTTTCATAATATTAAACTAAATTATTTTTCATGCAAAATCTCAATAGACCCTGTGTTGGCAATTTGGACATCCGCAACTTGTTTTAAGATAATACAATAAAGAATAATTCAATGAAGAAATACAGTTATAAAAGTCTTTTAACAAGTTCAGAACGTTAAAAAAGACATTCCTCGTTTATTTCATATATTAGTTTGGAAAAAAAGTGTTATATAAAAATTCAAATGTTTTTTTTTTATAAAGTTTATTTACATTTGACTAGAGTATGTAGATGCCATTTTGTTGGATAACTTTTTGCCATCTTGTAGGTAGGGACGTGATCGCATTGCTATAAAAATATTGGGGCTTCTGATCAAAAACTGTGGTGACCGACACTGCCTAAGGAATTCTGCAGAGACCGAAACAGGTGAAAATCTGATGGTGCAAGGTCAGGACTATACGGCGGATGCATTAACACCTTCCAGTCAAACTCGTAATTTTTGCTGAATGGCTTAAGATGTGCGAGGTCCAGCGTTATCACGGTGAAAAACCACACCTCTTCTGTTTATTAATTCCAGCCGCTGTCTTTTAACTCTTGCAATCTCATCAATTGTTCGCAGCACAGTTTAGAATCGATGGCCCTACCTGGCGGTAACAGCTCATAATGAATAATGCCCTTCCTCCCTTCCTTCCAATCTCACCATACACACAGCATTACTTTATTACAAGTTAACCCGGGTTTCTCGACAATTTGCGCTACTCTCACAGATACTACATTAGGTCTATTAACATCACAAATTTTTTTCGCGGATTTGTGTTACATTTTACTTTTTTTTGTAAAATTTTAAAATGTATCGAATTTGTGCATTAAATTCCCTCATGTTAACAATAAGAACACATTTTCCTAATTTGAACTTGGAATTATTTTCTTTAAAATTAAAACTTTTTAATGATACAATAATCAGTCAGATACAAATGGTATAATTGATTTAATTACAAGTTCATACATACTATAAGCGAAAAGACTTTTTCCCATTTTATTATGTTGGTGATTTCATATACCCTTATGGTACACGCTTGCCTATTCATTTAAAGTGCTGAAAACATGCATTTCATTACAAATTTGATCCTGTAAAATTTATTACACTTATATCAATTTTAAATACTAATCTTTGGTCAAACATTCAATGGCCTATACAACCGTACCTACATTTTAATAAATTGAGCAAAAACAGCTTGGCAGGGAATGTGTTGAATAAATAAAGGTATTAAGTTCCGATGTTTCACGGGACTATGTCCGAAAGAATTTTGTCATCTCGAATAGGTTAAAATATGTGCGCGATTCACGTACGTCGCGCAAGTCGTACCTGCTCACCGATCAGCCGCCTCCAGCGTGTTGCAATCCAGGCCGGGCTAATTTTGGAGCCGGCTATCTCGCAGCCATGCGTGCAGCGGCATCCTCACCGCTCAGGTGAAGTGTTACGTCGCATCATTAACTCGGTGCACACAGTCTACGTTTATCTATCGATTGTATCGTTTATAATTTTGTCCTTTCTATTAGCGTATCTTTTTTCACCCGTGGAATTTAGGCATAATTCATTTTATTTGTTTTTTTTTTAACAGCAGCGAACTTTACCGCAATTTATCCCAATGTCAATTGAAGATGAGGTCATTAATTGTGCTCGCCCAGAATATTCTAGCTTTCAAATGTATGGCAAAATTACAATCTCGACACGTTTTGTCTCTACACGTGGCGTCTTCAGGAGATATGTTCGACAACATGATCCCGAATGCAAAACATCACCTGTAGATGTAGATGCCGCTGTATTAGTCGTGGAGTTACACAAAATGTTGGAGAAATGTTGCTCGGATTTGTAATTTATAAACTATTTATTGATCCGTAAGTTAAGTCTTTGTCCTTTTCATAGCTCCATTTATTTCTATATCAAACTTCAGTCAAACTTGGTTCAGCGATTCAATGGTAAATAAAAAACTGCGAGTGACATAATCACTAACGATTTTTTTTAATAATGTTATGTAAAAATTTAAATTATATATTTAGCATAAAGAACCAGCATTACATAGGTAACAGGAGATAGATGTAATAAGAAAGTAGTACATAATTAAGATATCCCCGTGCATGCTGAAGGTAATTAAAGGATATCTGGTTTCGAGAGTTTAGTAATTGAAGGAGGCCATCAACCATAATGCCCAAGGTGGACTACATACATGATCTCTTGTTAGATTTAATACAAGGTACAGGAAAGAGATATTAGAGAAAAAGGGGTTGTTTCTAATGATAAGGAGCAAAAGCCACTCAACTATGTAGGAAAAAGGTTCTAAAAACAGATTTCAGTTAATGTTTAAATATTGAAGCACAATTTAATATCTTAGTATTATATTTGCGTTATTATTAACCACATGTCATACCAAATAGATTTGAAATGTAGCAAAGCAACGTTGAATAAATTCACCTAAAACGGGTAAACTTTGCCAAGTAGGTCTCGGCTGCGCATTCACGATGTATAAATAAGCATTCCGCGCGAAATAATGAATGGAAGTTTTCGAATGAGGGTAGATTAGGAATTCATGATGTATAAACTTCCCTTGTACTCTTCAAAAGTGATCATTTATACGCACAGAGATGAGTATACCGCGACTCTAAAAGCGACATTTATAACCGTCTTAAAGCAAAGAGGCTATAAATATGACAGAGCTCATTACTTCTTATTCTCTTTAACCAAATGGAGATGACCATATGAATAATCTTATTTACGACAAGTATCAAATTCCATTACAATTACAAGTCCGAAAGATCAGCATACCCCATTTAAGCAATATGTAGTAAAGTTATTAAATCATAATTGCTACAACGTCTACACACTACCACAAAGGTAAGAAAATAGAAAAATCACTTCATATTCATAAAGTAATTGTAAATTGGCCAGCACTGCAATATTGTTAGTTACTTTACAATTTCTGTATGGGAATTATGTTTACTACTGTTTTCAATATTTCGTGGATTAACTATGCGTTAGTGTTTAGATTCGTTCTATATACGAGTAATGTAAACAGCTGAAAATTAAAATGGGCGTCATTGTTTACTTAATGCTATGTTGATCTATCGCTCACTTAACGTGATCATCCACTAGTGTATGATATTATTAAAATATTTACATTTTATGCTTTCAATATCTTTCTATACATTGGAAAATATGTAAATTATAGAATTGGGTTATGATTATCGTACAGAAAGTTGCGATCGGACTATGATGGTTCAAAACATAATTCGAAAAGTTCCACAAAGCGCTTATTGATTAGTTAGGAACATATAAAATTGTAATGATTTCTTATTCAATTTATTGATCCAGGCGTTCCTTTGCGGATATTATTAAATATGGAGATGTTATGTGTTCGACGGCTTTCTTTTTAAATATTTTTCTGCAATAAGTGACGCAGTTTTCTTTACTTTGTGTATACAACTACTATTAAAAATATTGGTTTCCCATAAATAATAAAAATGAATTTTGAGGATTTTGAAAGTAGTGAGAGTGAATTAGATT
>DWQX01007391.1:0-10167 GCA_018245475.1 Pharmacophagus antenor | reverse complement strand
CTGGCCCGCGGATCCGGCGATCCGCGAACTCTTGAGGCCAAAAGTGCTGCTGCTGCTGCGTTCGGTGAAGTTTGCGCCGTCAGTCTTTTTGACGACTGCTACAGCTCCATCGGAACTGGCCCTCGGATCCGGCGAACCGCTAACTCTGCCGCTTGTATGACGGCATTCGTTCGCTAAGTGTTAAGAAGCAACGGGCAAATGTTTTCAAACGTTTTAACGCCAGCGCGACTTACCGTGGGACAGGCGCGACACGCGTGGGCCGCGCTTACATGTAAAAACCCGCCGAGTACCGACGACGCGCTCGCCAAACTTGAATTTATTTTGACACAATAGATAAGGGTAATGTAGCATTAAATTATTAACCTATGTACGCCCTTGGCTACTATAAGTGGAAGTTTACTTTGGCATTTACAGTTAATCGACATTAATACATAGATGAAAATCTTTAACGTGTTATATTTTAATATTCCTCAATCTTTCGTTACTTGATCAACGATTAAAACATAATTAATACGTTTTAATGGTATGTTAAAATTTAACTTGTGTCTGTCTTTTATTAATTGCGACTCGTCCCCGAGGTCCCCTCTTGATGGTGTCGTTAATACGAATCTGTTGAACACTACCGTTGTCGATACAAAGTCGTCCGCAAGAGCTTTTCGCCGAATACGCCTCGCAGCCCCACGGGGAGTTACGTAAAAATCCACACGGGCGTTGAACGCGTTGATTGTTGAATTTTAACGTCATGTTACGTAAAATAACGTAAATCCTTATGGATTTTCTTTAGACACTTATCGCATTCACTCGTGGCAATAACGCATCGCGCTAGATGGGCCAATGGCACGTCGATTAGTTATCACTTTGAGCCTCACTGTTTCGTAGCGAACAGGGCCTGCAGCACGCTGTTCATGTAGCAGGTGTTGCCGAGGTTGACCAGGCCGGCCATTCGCACCGGCGCCTTGCACAGGGCAACCGTGGTGCGGGAGCGCCACGGCGGCTGCGCCACGAAGCTGCAGCTGCGGGTTGCCATATGCTCCTCCAAGTTGGACATCTGTTTACAGGACGTATCGATAAATAAATTATTATTATTATATGGGATACCTTTAGATACTTATGGCGTTAACGTAATGTCACCTTACATTTTTGCCTTAAATCATATATACATATATATAAAAAAGAAAACACTTTACGTGAAAACAATGCAGCCAATCGGTATTCGGTGTCAATGTGGATGGAAAATCGTAATTAAAAACCGTTAAATCAGTAACTGCTGTTAATTTTGTAAGTAAACAATAGTCTTTAGCACAGCACTTGCGATTCTCGTGACAGCCAAACACTTGTTTTGTATGGGTTAACAGAGAATAGAAAAATTGTACAAGTAAATACTTAAAAACTTGTGTGAGAGACTGAGTTGGACATGGACTATCCGTTATATTCTTCGAATGATGAACACTCTCTTCGTTTTAACTTTTTTAAATATTACCCATATAAATGTAGTGTACTTGCTTGCTATTCCAATACTCTTGCATGTATAAACAGTAGTTCGTCGCTTCGAAACTCTCTCAGTCTTATTATTCTCTTTCTATTTTCGTTCGCTACTTGCTATATTAAAGTAATTTAAGTTTTTATTGAATATGCCTACGTAGGCCCAGTGCTGGAATAAATTTCATATTGGAAATATGATTTTTTTTAATGCACCAATCGAACCACACTTGGAATATATTACCCAGGTCGGGGGTCAAACTGTTAAAAACGATTTAAATAATCTAGAAATGGGCACAGGATAATTTAACTGAATAATTAAATCCACTGAATTGGTTTATAATAAAAGGAAAATATTGAATGTACAATAATTATTTACTTACACCACTTATTATATAATGAAAAAAAAAAATTGCAATAAAAACAAAAAAAATATTCTACAAGACGGGGAACATAGCTTCGACTGACTCCGTGGCGTGATGGTTAAACCGCTTGCCTTGTAAAACATCCCCGTTTCGATTCCCGGGCCTGAAGAGTAGTGGAGTCTGGATAGTTGTAGGGTTTCCCCGAACCACCTGCGCCAGCTACCGCCCCCATTCTTTAACCTACTGATATATCAGCATTGCCGTGTTGCGACAGATACTCACGCGAGGGCCAGATGTATTATGGCCAAACACAATTCACCAGCTACGGCCTCAGTCACTTAACATCAAGTGAAAGCGAGGCCAAGTGTTAACCCACAAACGTTAAAAAATAAAACTGTTTAAAATCACTACTTTGTAAGGGGAAAGAAATATACCGTTCGGTGGGAGTGCAGTTGTGCAAGTTACCATTAAGTGTAAAAAAATCGCAAATGTTTAAATAGAAATTGATTTCACTAATGTAGTTACAAGTTTAGTTTCTGCTAAGTGAATATTGATAGTACTTTGAGAAATAAAGTTTCTTCGAAATGAACAAGCAGATGCTTTCTACGTAATTTCCACTTAAGCCTATTTCTACCATAATAATCTCCTTAAGAGTATGAAACAAAGATATTTAAAAGTATCTAAAATTTATCGAGACAAACCTTAGGGAAGCGAATACGAGAGCGCAATTAGGAAATTTCGGCGTATTAAAAAATACTTAAGAATATTAACGAAGAGGACGTCTCGCGTCCAAGCGGATACGATCGCGACGTACGGAAGCTAACTACACAAAGACAGACGTGTACGTTCGCGCGTTATATTTCACAAAGCCCCGCCCCCATTCCGCGTAAGCGGGACGGACATATACTGCGTCGCCTTCTTACCACGTCGGAGTACTTCACGCGGAACTTCATGAGCTCGGTTGTGTTCGCTTGCTTCTTGAAGTTGTCGATCATGTTCTTGGTGACGTCGACGACGTTCTGCAGCAGCTGCCGGCTCCATTGGCTGCTATCGGAAGCGAGGACCACCAGCATGTGGTTCACGTTGGGAGCGATCTACGCACGTGCGGCGGGTGCGACAAACAACGGATAAAGTGTCAAAGTTATACACAAATATATATATATATATAAACAAAAAATTAACACCTAAAAAAGTAGATCAATACCAGTCTGAGGCTAATTTCCATGGATATTTCTTCGTGGAAATATCCATGGAAACAAGGTTCGCCTCGAATCGACCAAAAGGAAAAACATATTTAAATAATGTACTAAAGAGTGTCCCCGAGTTTCTTGCCTGGTTTATCTCGGTGTGGGCTTACATTTTTGATAACTGCTTTAGAACCATTTGACTACGCAAAATTGATTGTTAAGTACCAATTGAATAAAGTACATTTTGAATTTGACCGCGTCGTGTTCAATTATATATGAATACCTGAAAGCTTCGCGTAATGCGGCTGAAATTAGTCGTTTCGATAGCTCCATAGACTGAATTGACTTTTAGAAAGGAAAAAGGCTGGTAAGCGATTTAGTTCGAAAGATCATCACTTTTTTTTTTAATTGAATATTTGGACGTGAAAATTATCAGATTCGGCGTGAGCTTTTCCGAAATAAAAAAAACTAACTGCAGCCGTCATATGCGGAAAGGTGTGAACTTAAGCACGGCGTGGGGCAGGGCTTCGGCAGAGGCAGCAATCGTTACCTTATCAAAGGCGGCCTTCGACTCGCGGAGTGAGCCCATCACGTGGAAGACGACGTCGGTGACGGACCGGTGCAGGGCGTTGGGCGCCTCTAGTGCCAGGAACAGGTTCGCCAGGTTGTCCAGGCTAACCTCGATCAGTACATCGAAGTGCTCTTTCTCCTGTAAGTACCTCAATCGATGTAACACGCATTAAGGCGGAATTATCAGCGCCATCGTCTTAACGTTGCGGAGATATTTAACGAAATAGCCTAGTATGAAATAGCCGAGCTGATTACATGGCCGCGACAAAAAAAAACACACACAAAACGCGAATGGCATGCGTTAAAAAAAATCAAAAAAAAAAATCTTAACTACAAATGTAGCCTTAACAAAATCATCCCCAACGATCGTATATAGACCGGTGTTAAAAGGTGCGAGTCGCGCGAACGACCCGCCGGAACGTGGCAACGCGCTTATGCGGACCCGACAATGACGGTGGTAGCGAACGGTTCGGAAACAAAACCGCAACAGCATCCATGGAGCAATCCTCGCGTGGTTACGTCATCGAAGCCGGATCGTCCGCTCGCAGGTACTTTCGCGCAAGCGAGATAAACCACTGCGCCACGGATGTCGTTGAATGTTCAATTGAAGAGTTGCTTCACGTTTATTGTCGACAATATGATACTTTCATCGGGTCGAGCTTACGTAGAGGAGGGGACACGACAGACGCTAGTACCGAGCTCAACGATAATGCGTCGTCTTCTGCACACTGTCCACACTTCCGACCCGTTCCGGCCCAATTCCACCTTCGCATACCACAGCCATAGCCACTTCAGACCGAAAGCGCCAATCGCGATGCATATTAATATTTAATGTATTAGAATGTAATATTATACGGTGTCTCCCTCGCGGCACAACAGAACTTGTGTACAGCGCAAAACCCGCAATATGTAATTAAAAATAAACACACACACCCGGCGAGGTTTTGGTTTGTTAACCACGATGTGAAATAGTGTAATTGAATTACAGCGTCGTGTTCTTCAAAAATACATCTGAATTATACGCAAGTAGTACATTATACAGCATAGATAAATAAACAATTCTGTTATTGAAACACCGATGTTAATAAATGTAATTATTTATTAGTACTATATGATAAGATTTACACAGGAGCAACACATAACGAGCATGTCTTACACGTCATGCGAGAAACTATCTTAACCATATAAATTTATAAAAAATATTAATATAATAATTTACAGGACTCGGGGAAATAATATTATTAATAAAAAGAAAAAACTACAAACAAAATCTGAACGCAAGTTTGGAAAAATTTGTGTATCTAACGAAATTAAAACTCTGTTTACAGGGATTCCCCTATCCACGTAGCTCGTTAAACGGAGCGATAATTTTCATATCTATGTCGTTATAAGAATAGCTCGTTATGTGAGGTTCCGCTGCAACGTTTATATCGTCACCATCCCGATCATTCGTTTCACGGATTGACACTTAACGAATCCCCTTCTTTTCTAGCCGACAGTACTCTTAATGTCGAGCCGTTACACCGAGCGCGATGATAAATTACAAACAAACATCCACCTTTCACACCCGCCTTCGACCTGACTTACACCTGACCTGGTGACATACACGGGGGATGGAAAAGATATACTTTTTTTTTTGTTTTATTAATCCATTTGCACGAATAAGTTAATATAGTCGCACATTTCACGTGGGCGCTTCTGTGATTCGTGCAATTTACATTTATCAGCTCCCACCTCCTCCCGCAGGAAGCCTTATGCGCCGTAACTGCGTAACTGACTAAATATCGGTCTCGTGTTTCTCGTATTACAAAAACAAAATAGGAGAACGGATTGACGGCCGCACAGCTGGTGTCACCACCGTAACGGCACAAAGGCCCGCTCACCTCTAGGACCTTGATGAACGCGCGGAGCCAGTCGCCCAGCACGGGCCTCCCGTTCCACTCGCAGATCCAGCGGTAGAAGCACGAGAGGGAGGCGCGCAGGCGGGCGACGGTGCCGTTGTTGTCGCTGTCGATCAGGTGCCGAGCGGCGGTCAGCAGGCAGTCGTCGTCCAGGCCCGCGCAGACCACCAGCACGACGGACGTGATCGCGCTCGCGTTGGACTCTAAACGATGCGAACGGTCGGTCGATTGGAGAGTCGATTTGAAAACAACAGGGTCCCAGTTCGAGAGTTAGATAGCTCCGGGGAAAAAAAAAAAACTCATTTTTGTGAGAATAAATATTGATAGTTATGTTGAAATCGTTATATTCATTGAACACTATTTTTTTTAAAAAAAAAAGCTTGTATGGTACAGCATGCAATACCAAATTAAGGGTTAACGTTTATTTTACTTTAGACTAAATAAACAGTGTTAATGATGTGTAAAGAAAAGAAAAGCTGCATCATCATCATCAATAGACAGCGACACTTTTGGCCTGAAGAGCTCACGGAACACCGGACCCGCGGGCCAGTTTCGATGAAGCTGCAACAATCGTCAATAAGACTAACAGCGCAAACTTCACCGAATCCAGCAGCGGCAGCAGCAGTTTGAAACTTATGCGAACGTCCTCAAGCATCATTATACAATAGAACCGTTTTTAGGCATCGACAATCGTGTGCTATTAGAGGCAATTAATATGGGCTTTCGTTAAAAAGCGCCCGTAGGTAAGTCAGGGGGATTTATCTTTTTCATTTCCTTATTATACCCGCAAAAATGAGAGCGGAGAATAATTTCCGATGTTACACGGACAATCGGCTTATACTTGACCTATGTTTTATATTTTTCGAGTTCCATCGTCGATGAGTACATTTAGCCGTCAAGAAAACTCCGGTGCTCTCTCTAATGTAGGACAGTCGGAACACGGCTTTACCGTTACGACCTTAGAACGAGATTGACCGTAGCAAAACAAAGAGCATTCAATTAACCCTCAAAATTTATCCAAACATCACTACACATATTGTACCCGGAATTGGACGCCTATTAACAAGGCAGCGGGGTAAGTGGCTACGCCGTAGAGGCAGCTCAAATATCGAGTAAAAGCCGAATGGAAATTGAATGTACATTTATTTCACGTTGTAACGTACCGGTGTTCCGGTATCAGGTTGTTAGTGTTGCAGTTCGCCGCCTACCCGACTCGGGGCGCAACCGCTGCCCGTAAAATAGTTTTCATCTTGTTACCGGGAACCTCGTTAAGGGCCGACCCGGTTACAGTTGCGTGCCCGCCGACACGGTTGCACGGGGCGGCGCGAGCAATATTTGTATACTTGCATTTCGTTGTTGGCACTTTCAATTATAAGACGACCTTTAAGGAGTGCGCTCTCATCTTACCGTTGATTTCCTTTATTACCATTTTCACAGAGGCACTTTTAAGACGTACCCACTAAAATCTTCAAACTGCAGCGATGCTAACCCACCCATTCCTGTCGTCTGTCGTTTGTTTAAGAATGAACAAGTTCCTCTCTCATTCGCCGCCTATATTCTTGGTTCCACATTCAAACGCCGACCGTGCACGGTTTTTTTTTAAAGCGCTTCACAAACAATATTCGCACTTGAGAGTCGGAAAACAGAGAATATTGTTTTTCGCACCGCCGTTGATAATACACTTGCAAGAAAAATTTACAATTTTTTTTCATCCATCGTCGATTCGTTGTTTCGGTAAAAACTGGAACGTACTCGTACAATTTCGCTGAATTCACCGCGCCATTCTATTATTTCACGTATTTCGTTAAGAGTTGAATTCATTTTCATTTATGCCGTTTGCGTTTTATAAGTACGTACGTAATCAGATTGCCTGAAAACGTTTCTTTTTTTTTTTCTTTTAATTTTGTTTATTTATCCACATGGGTGGCAGTGCTTGACCACGCAAAACACACGAATTTTTTATCCATTGCGCAACCTCATTTGAACTCCACCCAATTGCGTAATTAATTAACATTTAGCTTATGTTTAAATTAAGCATTCATTGTCTTGAATCATCTCCGTTGCGGGCGAGAAAACTCTTTACTCGTTACGTTTGAAACAAAAAAAAAGTAATACTTACTCAGTTGATTAACATTACAAAAAGAAATTGTGAATAATACGCAAATTCTTTTGTATGTGGCGGATTTCATTTCAAATGGGGTACTGTGGCAGTCGGCAAAAATTAATGTGAAGTTGCGTGTAAGTCAGTGAACGAAGCAATATATATCTATATATAAATATTTATATACAATACAACAGGTTGTTGTAAGGAAATATTCTCATTGGAATATTGGATATATCTCTGTTTAATACGGATGTGTACGTGTGTGTGTGCGGACCAAACTAAAGTAGACGCAACGCTTCGTAGAGCCGACAGCGGAGTGTAGCAGCCGTAGACACAAAGGGGTACCAAGAAACGTACATTTATCTAATGACGAACGAGTTCAAAACAACACGGGAGGATATTGAAGTGCTTCGTAAGAATCGGCGAGTAGAAAATATGAAATATAAACTGTATGGTACTAGTTGCCGATTGACGTCTACGAAAATGGTGTGCATTACGGTGTTATTTACCATCGTTTGACTGGCCCGATCGTGTGGGACATGGAATCCGAAACTATTATGGACAAGTGACCCCATTACCAAAATTAACTGTTATTTCAGACCGCCCCATGGCCGAATTACCTACTTTTAAGATCAACCCCCTTATTCATAATTCTCCGCGAACTTAAAACAACTGCTACAGAGTGTTATTTTTCATTCCGACTTAGGTCAATAGAAGTAGACTTAGATATACTGGGAGTCTATGATATAAGCTTTTGTGTGTTTAATTACCGCTACGGACAAGACACTCGTGTGGTGAATATTTGTGTTTCTTTTGTCTCTGGTCGTTAATATATATATATATATATATACATATACAAATATTTGTTTGAAAATATATGCTAATCGTGTACTACAAATGCTGCACAGCTATGTATCTTGGAATTTTAAACTTATCGTTTTAATTTTGCAGTAGTGCGAGAACTGTAACATTTTTTTTTACGTAGACGTAACGAAAGGGACGAATGTATAGTGAAGTGAGGGACGTAAGAACGGAAGTGCGAATGTCATGTAAGATAGATTACGGATGATAGTTTATATAAAAAGATTTAAGTTCAGAACAAAACTTATTATTATCTTTCGTCATTGCCCATGCAATTGAAATGTACACAGATTTATTTTTTATATAGTCTACTAGTTCAGGTCGTAGCGTTATATTAACACTAGATTCACCGGACCGCTCATTTTGACCGGACGACCCTACATAAGAAGTTGCTCATAGTGGACACGCGTTCGATACTTATATTTTATCTTTACACCGCCTCTGGCGACACTGCTCCGCATATTTCATTGCGAAACAGAAAAAAAAAAGATACGAACGCAACAATGCGTCGAACACGAAAAGGGAACCGCATAGACGTGCAGGTAAATCAAAACAGCCGCGTGAAATCGTCGCATTCCGCTTTAACAGAGCCCCCGGCGGCTATCGTTCCTGTTTGATGAATGTCGATATTCAAACATCGAAACGGGGCGTCGGCGCGGACCGGCCGCCGTGGCAGCGGGCTAACGCAAACCACTGCACGGTCAAACGTTAAAATCGTACGGCCGACCGTCGGGTAAGCGTTGCGCATGATACGAGATCGAGAGCCTCTAAAGGTGTTTTCTGTTGAAAATTGTCACAGTCGCCGTATAATGATAGTCGGGCGCTCCAGGAACCCACCGAAGCCCTTCGACGCGCCCCGTTGTCGTGTACCGTGACAGACAGCGACCGTCGGATGTTCACGGACCTCCCGTTTCACCTACGCTGGCTTTACAAGTCGTAAAGAAAGAAACAATAACGCTTTCGAGTAGCGACATTTTATTGGCGTTTAAGGTACTAACATATCCTGCGTTGTGCGTGTCCATTTATCTGTGACATCAAACCGCTTAACACTTCAAGCGCTGCGAGCCCGTTTATGGGTACACACGCTGCCGTTCGATTTTGACTAACTAACCCTAATTACGCGTTTTCGCGCAAACGCTCATTTGCGTAGTCTAGTTGCCGGACGAAGTGGGCGGCCAAGACTTGTGACGTCACGACGTATCACTCGGCGAAGTCTGCACTAAGTGCGGCGGGGGTTCTCGTATATCCCGATACCAGAGCGCGAACACTACGGTATAGTAGCGGTCTACATGAGGGACCTTTGAAAGTGTATTAGTTAATCACGTGATTATCTGTATTAAGAGCATGTAACAGTGAAAACGCAACGAGCACACCTTGCCGCATTATCCTCAAACGGGATTGGTTTCAATATTATCGATTAGTGATGTAAAAGCCTCCGATATCACAGAGGATAAACAAAAGCATTCCACGCGCCAGGTGGAACGTTCTACGTTGCGATTGCAACGTAATTATTTCGTTTCCAGTTTCCATCCGTCGACTCGTCCGGTCCAAGCAAACCTTATACATGAATACGGCATTCGACTTTAACAATCAATCCCGACCATTGTTTCGTATGCACACCGAAAATGCTTTACAACGCACCGACTCGAATGCATTACGCGTACAAAATGCGTTTTTTATTTTGTATATATATATATATA
>DWQX01007390.1:0-10169 GCA_018245475.1 Pharmacophagus antenor | reverse complement strand
CACCAATGACATCAAATCCCACTCTCAGTGTCAAATAACTGCCCTAACAGCATTATTGTTTTGCAGTAGTCATATAACTGCCGGAGTATTCTGGGCAAGCACGTTTAAAGATCTACGGCCTCATTGTCACTTGTGTACCAAGCGTGACAATATCATGCGAAATAGATGTGTCATTTTACGCCATTGTCAATACAGTAATAGTATTTAATTTGCGTAGCTTAAATTTTTAAACGAATATTAACTTTATTAACATTCGAGTGTATTAAATACAAAGTGCCTGCTGATTTTTTTCGCCGCAATATTACATTTTCTTGAATTTGCATATTTATTATTTGTAGTGATATTTCACTAAACTTAGTGTGAAGTAGTTTACGTTATTTGTTTAATTTTTTTTTTACCGCAGGTATTCTCAGCAAAAGAAAAACATGAAATGCTTATTGTTGTAAGCAGTACAAATAGATCTGTTTATGTATTGACTCGACGACAGATAAACAAAGAAAAAAATACTCAGTGTGAACAAAAATTATGAACTGGTGCAAAATTAATCTTTTCATAATTTCCATATTTCAGAGAGGATATTTTCATTTTTATTTTATGGGACTTTTTTTACCTGCAATGGGTTAATATTTAACCTCTATTCCATATGAAGTTAAGTGACAATGAACCCGTAGATAGTGAAGCGTGTCCGCCAAGAATACTCTAGCTCTCATGTATCACTGCTGGAACACAGAGATGCAGCAGGCGGGTTTGAAAAAATCTTCTTTACCATCCAGAATCCAATACTCATATAGCCCGGGAAACGAGCCCGTGACTTTCGTATTACTGCAAGTTACACTCTTTGGAATAAAAATGGTAACATGAAATTCGGACAACTCGTTAAGAAGTTCTACATGGTATATATAAAGAGAACAAAAAAATACTGGTCAAATCTAGGAGCACCATCTTGCCGTCGATTAAAAAAGGTAATACATACTCGTATAGTCCCGTAAAGCGATAAACATAACATACGAAAAGACAAATTTCTTTCTATAAAATACGGTTTACAGCCACTTTAAAAGGAAAGGTTCCCACATAGGTTGTCAGCTAAAATAAAATATTAAGTAAAGATATATTACATATTCCACACGAAATATTACGCTACAAAGGGTAGGACTGCACATAATGATTTTAAAGTACCGGCGTAAAATGACAATCTCCAAGATGAGGCACGGCTTTGACAGGGAAAGTTTTTTTCTTTGTTCATCGTGGGACTAATGCTCGGAGGATTTTGAATTAAGAAGCGAGAGATGTGGGTTCCGCTTTAGATAAAACTCATAACCGTGAACTGTTTGGTTGACTACAGGAAACAAAAGAATGACTTCGTTTGTTGTTCGCTCCGGGTACGGGTGGTTGAATTGCTCACTTACTTCCAGTAATGTAGTTGCATTGTTTTTTTTTTCATTTTGTTTTTTTTTGTCATTTGTAAGTAATGTATAAAACGGATAGTATTTCTTTTTTTTTTTAATTGTTTCCGACCGTTTGATTATGGTGCTTATAACTTTAAAATTGCGGACAGAATCGGTTTAAACGTGTTTATCGTAAAAATGAAGGTGCATGTGAAAATAATAAATTTTTAACATTGAAGTAAGACCGTGAAACCGCATTTTTTTTGTTATGCATTAATGTTTTACAAAAATTTTGCGCTAAATATATACGCATAGTAAAGATTAAGTAATCTCTAATCTATTAAAAACATAGCTTCAGTGAAGAGTTAAGCACTTAACCCATAATCCTTAACACGACCTATCTTGTAAATCTTAGATAACGTAAAGAGTCACTAACTAGAGAAACTAGGTGAATGGGTCATCTCGATGGAGATGGAATCGCATCGTTAAGAACAACGTAAACATTACAAGAAAATTATATCTCGGATGATGTAAAGCACCTATTTATTTATTATTCTATACAATTATCATTAACGATACTTATGTGTATTTCTCACACGTACAAACCACTCTAAAAAACTAATAATTGTATAGGAATTTCTATCACAATTTTATTAGTCTTTCTTTTGTTGCGCAAATCATAACTAATCTACTACTAGTCTGTTAGTCTATTTCACACTAGTAACTAGTCTATTTCAATAAATTTATAATTATCACATTATATCACAATATTAAATTAACAATAACTTAAAATATTCCGTTGCGTATATTCCACAAAGCATGCCTGTAATTTTCTTCACTGCAATGTTAATTTTCATGATTTTGCATTCTCATTATCGGAAGTAACGGTTTATGTCGGCTACAATCTGACAATTTAATTATGTTCTTTCAATTGTATTACTGTTATTTCAATTATAATCGTATGACTATAATTGTTCATGTCCATACAGATAACTTGTTGTAGGAACGAAATGAGACATAATTTTAGCATAGAAACTTTTGATAGTGTGTAACATTATTGTAAATAAATACATTTAAACAAAATATTTTAAACAATAAATACATTTAAACAAAATACATTTAAACAAATTATTTAACCATAATTTTAAAATGCCACTTTGTGTACATTCGCGTTTAATAAAAAGCGCCTGCAAATTTTTTCGCTGCAATATTTAATTTTCATCATTTTGCATTTTCACTATTCATAGTAACGGTTTATGGAGACTACAGTCCGATAATTTAATTAAAGTTTTATTTCGATTGATTTGCTGTTATTTTCGTTAGTTACACATTTCCTATAATACGTTTTACGAATTAAATGAGACATAATTTTAATATATAGTGGTCTTGCGATAGTGTGTAGATCTTATAGTAAATAAGTACATTTAAATAATGAAACAAAATATAAATAAATCGACGCTGAAAATTCACACAATACGCTCTTAGAACTCTATGATAATTGTGCACCATTTAATGACACTTTCAAGACCAATTTGTGCAAAATCGCATCAGCCATTTTGTAAGAGCGTCGTTCGCGGTCAGCGGTGCGCGGAAAGTGAAAATCGTGTAGGCGCTGTTTCATCGTTAAAAGCAATAGCTAACCATTGCGCTTTGTACTTTCTGAAAATACGAAATAACTATTCGAGCGCGATTAAAATTCATATCTGTTATATCGCATAAGAGTGTATTTTATTTGACATTGGCTTATATTATTTTTATATTTGTGTGAATTTTTTTTATTAATGCTCATTTCCCGTGTCATATGTAAACAGGGCCTAGTAATTTCCATTTATTTAAATTTTTTACAGTTTAATCTCGCTCTCACTCCATCGTCCATTCTCATTTCTCGCTTTTATTCATTTCCATCTTCTTTCATACCATTTTTTTACATTAATATCTTATTTTCTACATTATTCTAAATTAATTACATTACTAATTAAAACAAAGTTTCATTTTATTTAATTCTTGTTTCTCTTAGCTTCTAATTCTTCTTTGTTTTATTTTTATCTATTGATTTACTAATAACCTTTTTACAAAATTCTATAAATCTAGTTTTACTGTCCTCTTCTTCTATCAACGATGGTATGCTTTCCTCCTCCACTTTCTTTTTTGTTATGGTCCTTAACTCGCATCGCTCCTTCCCAAAGATGGGAATTTGTGTGGATTTGAGTGTACGTAGCTGCAAGGTGGACCGAGGATCTGTCGAAGGTCGCGGAATGCGGACAGCTGATCGGTGTGGAGATCTGGGGGAAGCTTATGCTGTGATGATGACGATGGATTTTTATAATGATGGACCAAGGTTTATTTTCTTACGTCACTTCAAGCTAATTGGATTTTTTGCGCCATTCACCTTTCCTTTGCCTTCACTAATTATTCTTCTCCTGTGAAACTTTTGCACAGCGCAAAATTCATATAACTACCTAAATAAATGAATCATTTGATCGTAATTAAAACACTGTATTGTAATGCGAAAGAGTGTCTAGCGCATTATGCTTTGGTAAATATTATGATGTTTGAAAAAAGATTTGGTATTTAGAACTTTTTAAATTGAATTCGTATTATTAATAATTCTTTAAATTTACCAAAAGCAATATCATGGAAATATTGCATAATAATAAAATACGTAAGTAAGGAATAATATTTAAATAAAAGGATTACTTAAATATTGGTATTTCTTTTTATTGTTCGGTAAAAACTTTGGTCGCATTTAGCAAAGAGAACTACTAAAGGATGTGCAAACAGCAACGTGCTCTCGAAATAAGTGTTTGTTCTCGCAGCAAACAGTTTCGCTATTGTGGAACGCGCTTTTTTTTTTAAATTACACGCAAAAATGTACTTTAAAAGCAGTGATACGGCGGCGATATTTTTCGAATATAGTATAATAAGTTATGATCGAATGGTACAAAATGCAAATTCGAACCTAGCTTTTGTAATATATTCGTATATTTATATATGAGCATATAAATGAAATAGTTTAACGTTTCCATTGCAATATAATGTTTAATGGAAGTAAAGTAATTTTATTAAGTAACATTACTTGTACTATTCAATGTAAATCACGTTATTGTCTCTAACGGCGACGTTCGACTAGAATGAGCAACCTTTTGTTCGCTTTCCAATTCAATTTGGAGCATAGTAATATGTAGGTATATTATCGTAAACGTTACCGGGGACTGTAAACACCTGATGTCAGAACTCATACAACTTTATTGGAGCGCTGTACGTAGTCGAGTGATCGACAGACCAATAACATTGAGTGTGCAAATCTAAGCTTAGAGATATACATTCAGTTGTTCTATTTTATTTGATTGGATGGAACGTAAAACTTTTCAAACGCGAGAAACTAATGGAATGTTTATTGTATTTTGCACGTTACGATTTACGTTTCTTACGTATAATGGAGTAACAATTTACCGGTATTTCATTTAACGTTAAATGAAAATGTGGTAGATGATTGTAAAGTGTACTTGTCATTTGAAAAATTATATTTGGAAAGTATACACACGTATAAAGTACAAGAAGTCGTAAACTTTTGATTTTCAAAGAATTTACACTCTATGTGTAACGATATAATAATTAAAATTGTTTAAAAAAATCGTATACTCTTCCGGTATATTTATAAGAGTTCGACGTATGATTGGGTATAACTTATTAATTTTTTTTATTTGTACCAATTATTACGAAACACTTTCTCTAGAGATATACTATTTTTAATAGTTGACACATTGTGTTCATCGCAATCATGTCTTTCAGTCTTTTCATACTTTAAGCATTTGATATTTGTCTATATAATATTATACTGGAAGATAAATTTTGTATCTATTTTAATGAATATTGCGGGGACATATGAATATTAAAATTTATTACAATTAAAGTTTATGTAGAGAAGTTTAGGAAGCATATAATTTTTTTAAATATATGTTTAAGTCATACAATAAATAAAAAAAAACCACACTGTTCCACGTACACAGGTGTGTATAGGTGTGCACTTGTTTATGATTCAGGTCTGTGGTTAAACTAAGTAGAGATTGACACTAAAGTTACAGACACATTTTCAAGGTTTTTCCTTCGAATTTGTAGTTATTTTTTGCATTATTGTATTCATATTTTTACTGTTTTGCAATAAAATGTATGTTGCCAGAAGCAGTATAAAAGTCAAACGAATATTAGAATAGAAAATATCTTTTTTTTATCGGTTATAAGCTAACATGGTCTCGATTTCACCTGATGTTAAGTGACAACGGGGCCATAGATAGTGAAGCGTGTTCGCCCATAATACAACTGGCTCCCACATATATGACTATGAATTCGAATGAACACTGCAACGCTATTATAGTGGCAGATTACCTATTGAAAATGATCGCTAGCCAGGCGGTTTAAAATATCCTGTCACCAAATAGACTCCACTACTCCCGTGGCCCGGGAATCCAACCCGGCACCTCCGCTTAGCGAGGCAAGCGGCTAAATCACTTTCTTACCCCGGGTTATTCCTTCAAAATGACGGGTCCCGTAAATCTAGTGTTAATAAATCAATTATGGTTACAGAGGTCAAAGTAATTTTTTTTGCGTACAAATAACAATGAAAACATAAAAAAAAATATTAATTAGTGAAGATACTAAAATGTAATCGATGAATAGAAAAAAAAAAACGAAATAATAATCATATACCAACGAAACTAGTTGGCGCCGCGAACACTTTTATTACTATACATCCAACGTGCACTTATTTGTTATTATTTCGCTGCGACTTTGCACCGCCGACGTTATCTGCGCATCCGATGGCTAACCGCGCGCCGCCATCGCGGCTCGCGGGCGAGATCGAGCCCGCGCAAATATTTGCACAGCGCCCACAGATCCGCTCCGTCCGCTATTAACGGGTGCCGTTTACGCTTTAACTTTGTAATTGTTGAATTATCGCTAAATCGCTTAGCGGCTGCGGTGCGATTGATATTTTTATCGGTACACACGTTTACGTCTGATGTGTGAACGTACAAATGTGGCATCACTCAGGTTCGGATGATAGCCGAATTTAATCTTAAATCTTCTATTAAACTATCTCAATTCCCGCAATCCATTCTGATATTCTATTCACATCCAATCAGTGATATATACTTACATTCTTACGTCCTTCACTTCTATATACATTCATCCCTTTCGTTTACGTCTACGTTCCGTTTCCTACATATATATAACATAATTGAAATTATAAAATAATAATTTCATAACAATAACGACAAACAGTAACACGGAATATCAATAGCAAAAAATAGAAAAAGCGATGCATTTCGACAGTAATCGTGTGCTACAAATTCGACAATAAAGATTTTTATTTAACTTTATAACGTACTTCAAATAAATAAAAAATAATAATAATGAATCATTAAAATTAGCTCCATTTTTTTTTTAATTTCTCTTCTCACCCGCCTTGACATTTTATACGACTAACTTCAGATGAATATACTTTTATAAGTTAAAAATTAATCATTATCTATTATTTTATTATTATTATAACACCTAAAAGTTATGCGTGATTCATTAAAAGGACTGTTATAAACAACCATAGTGAGTATCGGAAGTAAAGATGTATGGCAGGTTGGCTAAGGGAAAAACAGTTTTCCTGCGACAGTGCACTCGTCCAAATGTTATGTCAGCGTCTTCAAGAAGAGAGTGTTTAGGTTATTTATAGGTTCATCACTGATCACATCACGGCAACACCAGGTGTGATTGTGGGCATCCACTAACATATATGGTTTTTTTTTTTTAAAACAGAAAGAGTTAGGAAATAGGAGAGATTTTGCACACGACAATTTCTGTTTGTAACATTATGTTTTTCTCCAATTTAGATTTGAATCCAATACGAATTTTTGTGATTAACCAATTACGAGATATCTCAAATGTGATAATGAATGCTGTACGTTAAGAATAGCAACGAATGGCTGTTTAAATGAGGATTTATGAGAAAGGATGATAGAAAATATATACGACTTAGGGGCCTTGAAGGAAAGAGCGAAATCCATCCTTAAACGTTGCGACTCACTGAGTGTTGCGGCCGTCTACGGGCGTCGGTGATCACTCTCCATCAGGTGAACAGCTCGCTCGTTTGCCAACTCTTCTTGAAAACACTGTGAATGCCGTTGGAATATTACATAAGCAGTTAAATATTTTTATGTTTTGAAAGCTTCACGTTTTCTTTTACATTAGATTTACCGACACTTTTTCTTCGAGTCTGTAGTAGTTATTTTGTACATTGTTTTATTCATATTTCTCCTGTTTTGCAATAAATCTGACGCAGAATAAATGAATAAAAAAGTCAAAAGCATATTAGTATACGGAAGTTTTTATCTAGGGTTGACTCGTCAATATGACGGGTGCGGTAAATCTGGTGTTAAAATGTATTGAATAATGTCATCTGAAGCAGAATAAAAGAATAAAAAAGTCAAAAGCATATTAGTATACTTAAGTTTTTATCTAGATTTGATCCGTCAAAATGACGGGTGTGGTAAATCTGATTTTAAAATAAAAGCACGGCAAGCGGGACAATGAATTTCATATTGTATATTTTTTTTTAGAAATTGTACCAATAGTTCAAATCGTGGTTCTAAAGTGAGACAATTTTTTCGTATATTTGTAAGATAATTAAAATAATTATTATCATATCATATTATAATTATTTTATTTTATTACACAGTATATTAATTGATGAATTAAAAACATTATATGTACATACAATTTAAATTAATTAGGTAACGTGTAGTTCGAAAAAAAAAATTGATAAATTTCATATAAATTAATTCCACAATGAACTTGAAATAACTTGTGTCAAGTGTAAAGTTTTAGCAGTTTACTGATTTCAACTAGGCGCGCTGAAACCGTGTAACAGATGTTACTAACTGCTTGTTTCTGCTGCAGCATCTACGTGGAGATTCGATTGGTGTATTAACCCTCCAGTCTTGATTATCGAGTATTATTTATTAAAACAGAGTTATCGGAATACGGTGTACGAGTTAATGAGTTTGCATGTCAAATTGCATTTCGCAATTGCTTTCATTCGGATGTGAGCTGTTTTAACTTCCCCTGTCGCGAGCGATGGATGACGGGTGCAAGCCGGGCGATTGCCCAGGGCGCCAGATTTTAATAGGCGCCGATAAAAAAATTAAATATTTGTAATTATCTTTTCGATTTTATACATTGAAATTGATGAGTTTGTAAACTATTATATTAATATTTAAATAAACAATATTATTAAATAGGTCTTTATTGTGTAATTTGATTTTTGCACTTTTTTTTATTTGCAGTAGATTTGTATGTTGTTGTATAAAAGGGTCCAAAATTTATATTATATCGCCTGTGGCGTAATAGCTAGTTGTCTCATATGCCGGAGGATCTTAGTTTATTACAGGGCAAACTAAAAAGTGAATTTAGGATTTTAGTTAAATTTTTTTAGAACGCTCCTAAACAGCTACCATTCCCAATGTCAACTGTGTTCCAGCAGTCACACATGAAATCCAGAGCATTCTAGATGAGCACGTTTACCATCTATAGCCGTATTGTCACTTAACATCAAGTGAAATTGAGGCGAAGTGTTGATTCGGGCATACATTTACAGGTCTTTCAAATTCTCGGTTGATAATCGAAAATTAGTTCGTCCAAAAATACGTTACAAGTTTACCTTCTCGGGGAACCATGGAGTGATGAAGGGCAGATTGAAGGTGTTCGTGAAGGAGTGCAGGGTGTCGAAGGAGTCCGCCGTCACAGCCGCGAGCATGGAGACCACGTTCCGATTCAGCTGGTTACAAACTGAAACAATGCAAAATTAAAATTGACAATGTTGACAATAGAGGTTGCACCCGTCAAAGTAACAGCAGATCGTACGTTGCTTAGTATTCCATTTAGGTATCCGAATGTATACTATAGAGTACGTTGCCTTTATTAAATAGCCGTTTGACTCTAAATTGTTACATTGGAATTTTCTGAAAAAGAAAAAAAAATGCTGTTCACATTTCGTATTGCTTATACAATAGTTTAAATTCTTTTGAAATCAAAAGAGCAATTGTCATCGCGTTGACTGTTTTGACCGCCAAAGTTTAAAGTTGATTAATAAATAAAATCATACGTGGTTCCCTTTGAACATTCATAATTTGTAAAAACAATAAATATTTACTATATTACCCTATGCCTGTGATTTAGGTTATCAACAATTATACGATAAAAAGGGATCATTTTAATTACTATTTTTTTGTTTACTTAAAAAATGTCATTGATAGTTATTAAAAAGATTTTTATATATCAAAATAATTGTTCATTACCCGGCGTCGATACATATGTTTATTAAACATAAGAAGCGTATGGTATAAAATAATGTTCGCTTGTTAAAGGCTAGCGAAAGACGTTTTCTCACGTCGCCGATGACCGCCGCGACCGGACGGCGGACGGCACCCAAGCGGGCACAACAGCAATTAATTATAATAGAGTTAATTTAATATTCGCCAGCTACAAGTTTCCTATAAGTGGTTTCACACAATCGATAATAAATCTTCAATAGTTTGAATGAAATGTTTCTTTTAACTGAAAAGTTGGTGAGAGCGGTGACCCCTCAGGTGTCACGCTTGTGTTCGACGGTGATTACTTATTTAAAGGTGAAACGTATGCTCGTTCACTTAGATATTACACATACACTGCCGGTCAAAAGTTTGAGACCACCTTGAAAAAATTACAATATTGAATAAAACTCCAAAAGTTAGTGCT
>DWQX01007389.1:0-10170 GCA_018245475.1 Pharmacophagus antenor | reverse complement strand
ACCACACACACACACACACACACATATATATATATATAAAAAACTTTCAGCTGTCATTCAATGCTGAAAGTTGTATCCGTAGTAAAAGTAAATCGTATATCTCTAATATACGTTACAAGATGAATTTAGCATGTCCTATAATTAATGTAGCCATGCAATTAAAAATAAGATGAAAGAGAATGTGTTTAAAAAAAATATAAGTACAGTAATGCATAATAATATGTAGTGATCGATGTATTTATTGTAAAAGTTTGCGAATAAATGCTTTTTTTTTTAATCAAGTATGATGTTAACTCCTTTGTTGTAATTTATAAAGACACATTTTGATACTAGTGTATAGATATTAACTTTCTTGGGATATAAAAGTAAAGTAATACACAGGAAGAATTACGTTGGCCAAGTTAACTAGTTCATTACTCGCGAATCGAACTTTATAGACTCCATAAAGCGTATGGCTAAAGTAAACAGGAGTAACTTCTGTTCGTTAAAAATTTTCAACGGTCTCGAGTGCCGACGGAAGCTCAGATCTGTACTATTTATAACTTATTTAAAGCTAAAGTTCGAACTGCGCCCGGAAGTTTGTGCGAAAACGCTAGCGCCCGTTCCGTCCAACTGCCGCAGTCGGGCCAGTCCTTTGTAACGGCAACAATGTAGCTGATAATGGATTCAAGCAATTGGGCCTGCCGCTCTCTTTTCTTATTTCGCTCACGACAATCTCGCGCTCCAGCGTCTCATTTGTGATAACACACTCGTACACTCGCCGCATTAGCAGATTCTTTGTTGTTTCGTCTTAGAAATGTTCGTTCATATACATGGTGTAGTTTTGGACACGTGCTTTTGTGTTCTAATTATAACTTACTATGTTCCGAATAATGTTTTTTTTTTCATTTCAATTATTATTAATGTACTTCATGTGTAAGTTAACAATTAATTTAATATATTTCAATGTTGCCAATTATAAATGTCTTAGTTGTTTTTTAATAAACAAATTTAAATACTTGCTATTAGTCATTTAATTTTATAAGCTAAAAATTTACCATGTTTACACCTATAGTCATAAAATTAAACACAATTACTATAGCAAAAATAAACAACAAAAGCAGAAGTAAATTATAATTTTTAATACTTGTTTCTAATTAAATTAATAATTTTGTTTCAGGTAAGACGATCCGTGTAAGCTTTTTTGAAACGTTTAAAAATGGTATGTTTTTGTAATTGTTCACTTTCGACAATGGAATATTCACCACACGAGTTATTGTTAAGCAAACTGTCAACTTAATTAACGTGAATGTTGACCTTCTCCTTTATTCCGACAGTACGAGTAATCATACATATGAGAGTCGGAGTATTCTAAGCGAACACACTTCACCCTCTACGGCCCCATTCGTCACTTAACATCATACGAAATTGGGGTCAAGTGTTAACTCGTTGCTGGCAAAAAAAAATTGGAAATTTGATAAATTTATATTGAAATCATTGACAAAACAAAAAATACTTTTATTCAGGTGAAAATGATCGAATAACCGTAAAAATTACAATTGTATAACGAAAGGCGTCCATTAATTTCGCATCAATATGAAACAATACAGCGATAATAATTACTTATTTTTTAATACGATGTTCAGTCAACATGCTAAATATAAGATCATAAAGTCTTCAGTATAACCGGTACACGCTGTAAATGTGTGTGTGTAAATGTGTATATTAAAATGCAAACAGCGTATTTATTGCTATCGACAGTAATATTCATTTATATATTTAAACCTTTAATAGCACAAAATCTACTAGTAATACTTACCCTTGAAAGGAGGTAGATCTGACATGTTCAATAAAAGCTCAGCTCTCTATCCAGCCCTGCCCTTAATTGACGGTACAATACTGTTTAGGATAAAACTAACTATCAACGAATACGTTCAACATACCAGAATACTATGTAAAATAAAATAAAAAGCAATGAAAAAATAATTAAATTAAAAGCTAAACGCTTTGCCGTACCGTACGTAAAACAATAAACAATATAGATCGCGAAATGGGAATATGTCTACGTTCAATGAAGGAATCGATCGTGTGCATCGTGATTAACGATCTTCACAGCTTCAATAGATTACGACTCGGCGCTGAGGTCCTACGGGTAGGGCCCCCCGCTTCGCGTTCGCGCCTTTGTTTCGGAAGCCCCCCTAGCATCGCGGCGGTACCTCCCCTACACTTCGCAACGCGGCCGCCCCAACTAAAGAATGGCCGTCCCATTTTTTACTCGAGACCTAATTCTTCTGCCGATTTCGTCGGAATTAATCTGAATGTATATTCTTCAATGCCAGCCCGGGGCTCCATTAACGGCAGTGAAAGTTAAGCTCTATTGTTCGATGAAATCTCCAGTCGATCGCAGGCGCTCCTCACGCGAGATTGGATACTCAGTCTGTTTAGTTAGCTTTTAGCAACAACACGTTTCGAATTATTTCTTATTCATTTCCTTTGCGTGCGTAATGGAAAATGTTCTATTCTATGTTATCTTTATAAAATTCGATGCGATTAAATTAACAATTATTGCTCTCCCTATGTTTTGTAGAAGTTATAATAATAAAGAAAGGTGTAACGTAACTTCATTATTTTCACTATTACATATATATGTCAGAGATTCGTTTTAGCTTAACGCTTAATGTAGACTAAGCAGTTCTTACTTGAAAAATTCTTATTAATATGTACAGTCAACATTTTATTGTCGGTTACCTAGGGAATGTTTATCTATTGTCAAACTAGCCCGTTGGCCCGACAAGGCGTCCGTCCATAAGGGTAGGTAGGCAAGGACACATGTTACATGTCAGGGATGTCTTAATATTTATTTGTAACCTTCGTTTTGTCTAAATTGAGTATGCTCGTCTCTTCAAACATTTTACTGATCACTATAAAAAATTTGCAAAATTTATTAAAATTGCATAGTATGCGTTCAATATACATTGAATAGAAATAATGGGATCAGTACGAATGAATTTATATCAATCTGCCGCCATAAAAGCATTGTTGTGGTCCGACAGCCATACACGTGAGAGCCAGAAGTGTTTTGGGCGAACGCACATCACTATATATCCGGCTAAATTGTAATTTAACATCAAGTGTAGTCCAGATAAAAGAAAGAATCAATTTAGTTAATTGTTACATATTGCCGATATGTCCCTATTAACGGAGACCATCTAGGTACCAACATGTCGCCTTCTTTTTCTCGTGGGGACACCCGTCCGCAACTAACTGGATTGGAAGAGTTACGTCGGACTCTAACCGACTAAAGCTCTACGGTGTCATTAACGCCCTATGTTGTGGCACAACGGGAACACTTTCACACACTAACATAGACCGATTCTTCGCCTAACATTGGTCAGCAAAGTTTACTGTCTGTTGAAATTTATAGGGCGTTATTCCGAAATTACTACAGTAACAAGACTTAACAATTTATTTCTTAAAGAGATGCGAGCGAGTGTTCACATTGTTAAGGGCGGATGTATCTTTATCGTTAGGTAAATATCTTGCTATTCTCGTTCCTTTGGTTACTTATAAAAAAAGCTCTTAGAACAATACACACAATACGATCTCCGTTAAAAAGACATAGCGGTATACTCACAGCAGTATATACACAACTCTTAAGGCATCAAAGGGTTTGAATATGCAAATAGATAAGGCCACTTCACGTTGGGGCCCTCCGAATGGCGAACTTCCATTCGCTGTGAAAATATTGTTTCGAATTCCATCACCGTCGTGTTTTGGTTCGTGAAATTCTTTCGGAAAGTTTTTGAGTGAGGTATTCACGGCGACGAATCTGGCCAAGTTGGTTGCCATTATGAATAAAGTAATGCTTTCGGATGAATTATTTACAAAATTTAATAACCACTTAATAAATCATTGCAATTAATAATATAATCTACGACTGTTTTTGTTGATAACGGTTCGTCTAACAGGGTGTTAATTTTTTTTTAATTTTAAGTCGATTTTCGTTTTGATTATAATAAATACCAAAACAATTTATAATCTATTATGTTCTAGTGAAAATGTATAAGATGTACACTATGTATACTTATAAAGTTTTAATTGGTGACCCTTTTTATTTGATCACAAAAAAATCTTTGATTAAATAAATTTTTATTAAAAAAAATAATCGTTTCATTGAATCTATCGTGGATTTCCTTTTTATATTCATTAAAACTAAATCAGCGAAACTGTTCTCTTAGCCCGTTAATCCATAATTTTCCAATGTTCGCCAGCAACAGAAGCCAATTTGTTTTCAAAGTGATCACCGGTCGGAATATTTATAAGCTTCCAGACGGTTTGTTCCGAATGCCGTAACAGCGAATAATGGCGCGGGACGCTGTGCTGTAGTTTCATTGTTTGCATGTTTGTTTGGCGAGTAAACGGAAAATGACATACGTTATTTCGGCTATTTACCGTATAGAGTCCCATGTGCGCTATCTATCAAATGTTTTTAATTAATTTGCAATAAGAAAGTGCTTCGGGATTCGTTAAACGATTTCGCGTTTTGTGTATCGTCAGTTTATAATGAACCTTCGGAAGGTACTGCCATTCGGAACAGATTCAATTGATCAGTATTACTATGTTTATGCCGATTACTTACAAATGTGTGCTCAGATCGAGTCCGCAGATGTGAGTGATAAAGTTGATAGAGGTGTCAGCGGTGTAGGTCATATCCTTTACTGGAGTACCAAGTTTGGTACAAATATTAATCCATCCAAGTGTGAGTTTGTCACAAGTCCTCAATATCCATCACAAACTGATACGAGCTCTTTGATACCCATCATTTTATGTAAGTAATTCTTTATTCATGAACAATTAAAAAACTAGAATTATTATAGACATTACGCTCATTTAGCGGAGTCATATCACTGACGTTGTAAAAAAAGTTATTAACAGTCAGCGTTACTTGTATCTCTTCAAAAACTTCCTGCCCATTAAAAGTAAAGTTTTGCTAATAGAGACGTTTATTGTCAAAAAAAAACAGTAACAAATGTGATCGTTAAAAGTTCGTGTTATATAATCCAGTTATGGTTTGAGTGTAAATTACTTTGCTTCAAAATGTTTACAATTGGTAAGATGTATGTAAAGTAAAAAAATGACAAGTTGCAATGCTTTCATCATTTGAATAATTCAAATTATCGATTAACCAAAACATAAACGATGAACTTTATTTGTTTCGCATTTAGAGTTCAATTTCCCACGTCCCCGATCTATTCAGCGGAAACTTGTTGCTGCAAGATTGCATCTGGTCCGCATTTAGCCGAGCGGGACGATGGATATCTGCGTCCATTCCTTCGCTTTGAATAATGTAACTTATTTTAGAGCTGCGCAAGCCATTACCCTCTACAATTCGTTTAACTTTCGACTAACCTGCGATTTAAAAACATGAATATATATTCATGAATTATACATCGTTTTTTTTTGTACTTATATATTTTTTGTTTCATTTTGTATGTCTACGTCTTAACACTAAATTTACCGGACCAGTTATTTTGGCTGCACGACCCTATATAAGAAGTTACGTATACTGATATACGTTTGATATTTTTATACCGCCTCTGGCAACATTGTTCTATATGTTTTATTGCGAAACAGAAAATATATATGAAAATATATAATTAGATATGTTTTATTTCTATCGAAACCTTACTTTTTTTAGTTATAGGTATAAGTAGTTTCGGACAAATTGTTACAGGAATGAAAAAAAAGCGGTGCGAAATATTTTGTTTTACAATCAATTTGTGTGCATTACTTCATTCTATTATTTTTTTAAAAAAACAATGGGTATATGTTATATTATAAATGCAAGTGCAAAATTCAATTAATAATTTTATATTTTACACGCGATTTTTGTCACATTACCTTTATGATACATTATCTCTAATTTAAAATCCAGAGGTAAGATAAACTGTGTAAGGGATTTTTGGTAATAAAGCAACAGTAAACACTGGCCTCTTAAAACAGACAATTACGGACTAAGTACTAATTCTAAATAAAACAAACAACGCCGCAATGTACGTAACACAAATTGATCTTAAAAGAGCACCAATAAATTGCCTAAGCAAACAGAATTCAGAGTTTCGCCCGAGCTATTGTTCACAATTAAGGTGCTTATAATTGTAGGGGCGGGCCACGTAGTGTTTTCACGAGCCGGTATCCTTGCTTCCGAGTTTAAGCACGCTTTAATTTATACGATTCTCCTAAACGTTCCAGTCTCCAGCTACACCTGCTACGTCCCGTCCCTTATCAATTACGACGTTTCGAATTCAAAAAAATAATTAAACACTAATTCTTCTAATGTGTTCAATATTGTTCTTTCAATGAGATTTGTATTGGATGATGTCGGCGTATGAGTTGTCTAGTCATGACGTTGAAAAAAAGAGAACGGGATATGATAAAAAAGTTAATATAATAGACTACATACTTGAGTTATACATACTTGCAGTAGCTGTTTTCCATCTACTACGGTAATACACAAAACGGCACCTAATTCAGTTCTCATTGTCTGAGTTTCGTGCTACTGCTGATTTCTACCACTGCAGTACATGACTTATTCGATCCTTACCATCTGAATGACCACATCACACTTCCACTGTGCGTTTCTACCACGTATAATTATTTCGCAAAATCAGTTTTCATCAAACGTATCTATGAACCGATACCATTTGGTGACTTTCAAGAAAAGTTCTTACTCTCTTTTCAAAGGTCAGCAACGAGCTTGTGATAACTTTTTCTGTTTGCAAGCGTTCATATCCTATAGTTGAAGCATTATAATGGCAATGTAACCACTCTTGCCACCTTACTTTTATATTAACAAAAAAGGCATTTGAAATTTTCCATGTCTTCCAACTATTCGTAGAGAACGTAAACTTCCCGCTGTTTGCCCATCTTGAATGTGATTAACCAAAATAACATAATGTTTATTAATATTATATATATTAATAAATATTGAGTTATTTTCCATTCTAACTAAAATAATTCTAGATAAAACCACTTTCCTGTACTTTTGTCACTAACATTATATCATATTTAAAATGGACTTTAATAACGTATCAGTGCGACTAAAATATTTTTACATAATAAATGTTGCGGCTCTATAATAGATTTTATATCATCTGTCGTTTACGGCATAATGTAAAAATAATAAACGATGATTTTGCGACGACGAAACTCTTTACTGCAACAGCTGTTCGAAACGTTTTTAAAGTTTATATTGAACATTTTTGAGATAATATTTTCGCAAGCAATGGAAGCATACTATCGGTGAAGAGGTGCTGTGAGGCGTCGTGCCACTACCTCAGTATTTGCATGTCGAACCACACCGTGCCACAAGAGTGAGTTTGGTCGCCACCACCCCCTCGTCCCCTTTTCCTTTCGTGTCGAAGTTTTACATCCGCATTGTTAAACTCGCTTCCCAGGAATACGAATTGCGGGAGCAGGGATTTGTGGAAAATAAAATGGTGTTCGCGCAACTATGAAAATATCCGTTCGGTTATTTGCCGTTCAGTATTAATCCACAGGTTTACCTGAAAATCTCGAAGAACTAAAAATGCTAGCCGATTAAAATAAATTTCGATGGTCAATTTAATGTTCCTGAAATGTAAGTGATGTATATAAAACTTTGTATTATATCCATAAAAATTTACACGAAACATAAATCATCATCATCATATCAGCGGAAACACGTCCACTGCAAGCCAAACGCCTCCCCCAAGGATCGCCACAACGAACGGCCCTGCACTTTTCTCATCCATTAGTTATTTTTTGGGATTTTTTTGGGCAAAACATAAATAACAATTAGCAAAATAAAAACAGAAAGATGCATATTTTTTGCGCTACGGACTACATATCGGCCTCTCCATACATAGTCAACGTTCAACTCTAAAATTATTACTAATATTAAATAATGTTCCAAAATAATTGCTCAACGAGGGTCATCAAACTATCCGTACTGCTGTTAACGAATCCATTGTAATGAAAACAATCAAATAATGATCACAGACAACAATAGACCGTTGCGGTCATATTTCAAGTGGAGTCATATGCACAGACAAGCAGCATCGATCGCTGCGCTCTGAATGTCCCCCAGTGGATGCTACCAATACCTTGCCGGCACACAGCGTAAGCCCTGTTCGCGCGACGGTGCGCCTCTGTTGTGCGGTCCCCGATGCAATTCACGAAATCACGGTTTGTAGGGGAATCACGGCATCGATAAAATCCACAATTTGCTATTTGACTGCTTATAATAAACAAAACTAAATCGTTAAATTTAAATAGTCCCGTTATGCCAGTAATTTCATTAGCGTCTATGTTTTTAACTGACAATCTGTTAACAATTGACCTTAGTTTATGATTATATTGACAATGAGACCTGATGGAGAAGATGGTAAAGTGTACTTAATCCAGAATGTTCCGGCTCTCACATGTGTCTGCCGGAACGTGGCGATGAGGTAGAGCGGCCCGATTGTATTTAAGTGTAGCTAAGACGATGGAGTTGAAAAAAAAAATAAAACCATCCAAACTACACTCTCTTGTGGTCTTACAATCAAACCTGAATCTACACTTTCGTGTTATATGGTTGGCGAACGAGGCGTCACAGCGTTACCTTTAGCTTACCATTTAGTAATAGAAATGCGCGCTAAAGTACTTCTATTTTTACAAATCGATCTCGAGCAATGATACCATAGTATACTTATATAGTTCCTTCCGTCAGATTCCGATTACCCCTATTGCGGGTACACGTTAGAATTATTTTTATTTTCTCTCTCTATTAAACCAGACTCATTTCGTCAACGCTTATTTAATCAAATCCTAACGAGATCCAAGCAGTATAACAAAGAAGTCCTTCAGACTCTTTGTTTGCTGGTTAATGGAGTCGAAAAAATGGTCTTCTTAATTGTTAAGTCATTGTTTTTGTTTCGTATCTTCATTGTTGTTAAATAATTATTTCGCTTACATTTGATTTGTAGGAAATTTCCTTGGAGATGTTTTTTTTTATTGAAATTTCTTTTTATCTGATATGCTTTCTTTCTTTTAGATGCCATTAAATTAGTTTCTATTGCTTTATTTTCGCAGGTCGTAAGAGGAATAAAATAAGGATACAAATTCTTTCGCTGACCCTTATTTAATTTAATTAGTGATTGGTCAAATTTAAAAATTTGAATATGTAACTGCCTCGATAAAGCATGGTAAATGTAGGAACATTTGTTTTTGTACTCGTCTGGCTAGCCTTCACCTACAATGTCGATGTGCCGCCATAACATAAAGTTATTGTGTACGCGAGCACTCTTCATTAACTACTACGAAATTAACATTAAACGTTCAATCGTTGGTTATAAAAGGAAATATTTTATCACAATTATATTGCAGGCGATTTGTAAATGCGAATTTTCACTATAAAAGCGAACAGCCCGTGAGCCCGATAAATCAATTTGCAAATTATCGAGTGACCACTTGACGCGATCTCGACGTCTACGACGGCACTAGCTGGCGCGCGGCCCTGTCGCCCATGCTACATCGGTAAACCTAAAATTGAGCAATGTTTCCATTGCATTGCTTAAAACTTTTATCAATTTCATATTATCTTTCATAACACTCTGTCGATCGGTAGCCGGTTTTTAGGCTTTTATATTCTCACTTTTGTAGCTGATGCCTATTGAGAGACAAACTTTCGGACGATTATTCAGTACTTTAACTTTTAATGAAAAAAAAAACCTGTACGGTAAAGAGTTTATCGAGAAAAATACAACAAGATGAGAGAATTTTTTTTTTCGTCACTAGTCGATAATATATTAAAAAAGAACTTACTTGGAGCGAAAAACTATATCACATAATCGTTTCATGCACAATTCAATGTATTATTTAAGTTTTGCATTCCACCAATCGTTAATACACCACGCAGTATTCTCACGGGTTGCGTAGTGTGTATTTTACAGAATTTAAATCATTTTATCAAAATGGATTAAGTCTGAAATAATGTTGGCGTAAAGAAATTTATGGAGTTTTATTTAAAACAGCAGGGTAAATCAAATATTGAAAGTTAATTAGCTCCCAATAACAACATATAGGTAAAAATGTCCGTTCATCTAAACGTTATTATTTGTGTCCACGCGAGAATCGTTTTAACTTAATGTCCAACGTTTACATTCAATT
>DWQX01007388.1:0-10171 GCA_018245475.1 Pharmacophagus antenor | reverse complement strand
GACATTCACATCTATAAACTTATAGAATATATAATATATTTTAATTTATGATTAATGTACTTTATTTTGTCGGTGAAAAAGGAACGCTTACAAGATTTATTTATGTTTATAGTATAGCTTTGCGCGTTGCGCGCGCATCGCATCTGCCTGACCGACTATGGCGGACAGGCAATAAAGGATGTTTGTAGTCTTTTGTAAATCGGAAAGTATCGACAGTAGCCAATGGCATAAACAGAATTATTTGTAAAAATTGTACATTGTAAATAGTCTTGTGTACATATAGTAATTATATTTGTGGTCGTTTTGTTTAGAAATTGTGTGAATAGTGTATTATTTTGAGTGTTTATTGAATTCAGTTTCGACGCCGACAAATTGCTAAACCTAAGAGTTAGTATATTGATACATTCTACAAATCGACTATATTTTAAAACTTTGTAGACATTATTATTAAAATTCAACAATATCATCATTTGCCTTTGTTTCGGGTCGGAACAAACCGTTGCATTTCATGCAGTATTTTGGTTTTCGTAGCGGCTGTCATCGTGCTTCGATTAAACTGCTGTCATTTCAAAAGGCATAAAAACTGTCTTACGAAAGGTTAAAGCTTGAGCTGTGGTTGTTTTGATGTAGTATATTGTACCATGTAATATTGTTTTGTCTGCATTTGAATATAATAGTGTAGAAGTGTACGGTGTTATTTATACTTACATATAAAAGATAAGAGATTTGTCTTTACGGTTTCGAAGAAGTGAAGCGTAGCGAAACTGAATGATCGAACCTCACGGTAGCCCAATGAAGTGGCCGGGTACAGGGACAGAAGAAGACGTAGGCGAAGCTGGGCTGCATAACGCCCGAACTCCTCAAATTCGCAGTCAAGATGATGCTGGAGTTCATTACGTTTTTCAGCGGGATCCACATGAATCCGAAATGCCTGCTTGTTCTCTAGCTCCAAAACAACGCTGGGTTGTCGGCGACGAAACTATGGCTGAGGTTTGTTTATTGTTTATTATTATCAAACACTTCAGTAATTTTAAGTTAGTTCTTATTTTTATTTAAAAAAAAAGATCATTACTGGGCTAGGAGACTTCCTGTAATTCATCTTATTTTCAATTATTTATGATGCTATTAGTCTTAAATCACAAAAAGATTTTCTCTTTAATTTACAGAATCAAGATAAATGGAAAAATTCTACACCTATTACAATGAATAATATTCACCAACAAGGACCTGTTCAGCTTAAAAACTCTCAGGCAAATCAACAGTATACAAATCATTCTATTGCTTCATCTGTGGGTACTCATGCAGTTAACCAATCTGGTATTGGGAGTCACCCAGCTCATCTGACTACAAATATGGTCCATACCCAAATGGCCCCAATGCAAAACCATTCTATAGGTAATAATTTGGCAATGCAGAATAATGCAATGATGCTCCCACCTTTGCAAGGCATGCAGAATCCACCCCAGATGGGACAACAAGGCTTATATGACTTACATCAACATCATGCCACTCCAATTCAAGCTATAAATGGAATAGGAAAAAATGCAGAACACCTAATGTATTTAAGCCAAGCAGGAATGCTTGCACCAGCTACTTCTCAGTTCTTACAACAAGGACAGAATCAACTTAATTTAGCACCTGTGGCTGCTGTTAGAAATCAGGTGAGTTTTAATCTTTATAATATTATATACACACCTTACATTAGGAATTATTTTCACCTTGGCACAATGAATTTTCTTAAACATTTTTTAGTGTCAAAAGTTCAAATAAATAAAAAACAATAACAAATTTATTTATATTTTTTTAATTATGTTATCTGAGTAGCTTTAGTAAATTCCATATTATGCAGTTCCAATATTTTTATTTAATGAATCATAAAAAAGAATTCAAGTACATAACCTCAAACCAAAAATGTTTTCTTCAAGCTTCTGATATTTCTTTTCAACCCCGTTAACATGTGATATATTACTTGTAACTTTCACAAGTAGTATATTACATGTTTAAAAATACTTTTAAAAAGAGTTAAGGCCCTGTAAAAGTAAATTTTTTAAGTTTTATAAGAAAATAATGGAAATACCACAAGCCCTTATATTTAACAATATAAGGGCTACTGGTATTTCCATAAATTTAATTTGTAAAACTTTTTTAACAAATTAAGTGTACAGTATAGATCGGTTCATCAAATTTTTTGGCTCTTTCTGTTATAGCTAAAAATTTTGTTAATTTCCTAAACAGTGTTATATTGCATGTCACATTTAACAATGCTACAAAAGTATTCATGCACTTTCTATATAGATTTTTATGAAATGTAGACAGTTTTCACATTTAGACACAAGAAACATGCATTTATATTTAAAGATTTATGCTTTCATGGTTTTTAAATTGTTACAAATCATTAAAATAATCCCTTTCAATATTTAATTAGAGAAACTATTTCTTAAATGTCAAAAATTATATGTTAACTTATTTGAAATACAGTGCTTTTAGTTTTGTTAAAGAAAATAATGTAATAAGGGATCACTAGGTGTCAATGTTAATCATTACATAAGTCTAGTGTTAATCAACATATTAAGTGTAAATAATAGATCATATAAATCTATAGATTTAAGAGAAAGTTATAAATCTCTACATTTGGTATATGAAAGTAAAGATAAAACTATTATGGATTTAACATAAATTGGGTATTAAGTATAACTTCTATAACTTTATTTTTTTATGTTAATTGTACATACAGTAGCACATACGAATTACAGTATATAGTTGTAATATTGGAATCAACATACAATAGTGCTTTTATTGTTGTACTGATTATTCACTCAATATTTGGGCCAAAATGGAGATGGAATTATTAATAATAGTGTTGCCCAGCAACCACTGACAGGCAAATTTAAGATCATTATAAAATTATTCAATGTATTTTTAACTATATTTTAATATTTTTCATTTATATTTCAATATATATTTAATTTTATAGGGAGCTACATAATAATTACTTTGTTTAAACATTTGGGCTGATATAAACACATTGTGGTTTAAGGATGCCAAGCAAAGAATTTTGATCTCAAAACTTTAAAAACTATTTTTATTTCTATTCATTGATAATCATTTGTTAGTTACTATTTAATGTTATACTTTGTAAAAAAGTGTTAACCATGTTACGCATTGTTTACATAAATTCAATCTCCATTTTAGCCCAAGTATAAAGCAATGTTAAATTTTGCAATAGAGAAGAAATGAACTATAAGTCTGGATGATAAATACAGAAATAGAAAATCTTTTTTCCTTGTTTAAGGTTCTATAAACACAAAGAAAATAGATTCATTGTTAAGGGCAGTGGCTAGCAATTTTGTGATGCTTGTGAGACAAAAAAAGATAGAAATGAAATTTATCCGTAGAGTTATTATTTGACCAAGCTTTGCTTTAGTTAAAGACATTATTATATATACTTAGAATTAAAATTATACTGTCAAGCTTGCTTTTGTTAAAATATGACTAAGATAAGTAGAATAAACAGTAGAAACATGAAAAAGCCACATTTGAAGAATCAAAGTACCCACCACTTGTATGGGATATGACAAATTCTCTATTTAACTATCATTAGGAGTTGTGAAAACTAGATATCTGGAAAGTTTATTTGGACAGTTGATGGAAATTTTAGTAATGGTTTAATTTTTCTCCAAGATTGAATTCAAAAAAGTTTGAATAATTGACAGAAATATTCCTACTAAATTACTTTTACTTGTAATTTTATTAATATCATTAGTTTTTTTTATTCAGATGCAGCTCAAATGTCAGGCAGACAGGCAAATTGTTAATGTAATTCCTTTTAAATTTCTATTATTTAAAATAATTAAAAAAAAAGGTGCTGTTGTTATTCTCATAATTGATGTAACACTTCATGCTGTAAAGAAAATAACAGGAAAAGGGCACCCATTTGTTTATTTAAAATCTATTCCTGGTTTGAGCTTGTAAAACAATTTTCGTGAAATTTGCTAAATTGCATATATGAATGAAAGGTATATCATTTTTGAAAATAACACAAAATGTCGTAAATTAAGTATACGAAATGTTTAAATTAAAAAAAAACATAATGAACAGTCATTATTTTTTTATATAATTACAAATTTTATTGTTAAATGGACTAAATTTTTCAACATTATTTATTTATAACATGTTGACTTTGTACTGCCCATGTATTCTATATTGTATGGTGGGTTAATTATCATTTGTGTCAAGGGACCTAAATTATTTCTCACATTTGCCAAAAAAAATGTCTTTGAATCGGAGCTTCTTTTGTAAAGAACCCTAATATCATAATTTACAATAAATGGCTATCTATCAGTAAACATTTAGTAGAAATTGGTGAAGCTCTTTCAAATTAATTAATTTATAAAATTAATTTTTTGGTGTAAGTACTGTAAAACCATTTATGTTAATGAATTGAAAAACTTGTTTATTTTTTATTAGTAATAATTTAAGATTAATACTGAATTACATAGTTTTTAAAATTTCTTTTATTCAACAGGTTAGACATCGGTTAAAACTATTATTTTAGGCACTTGATAAGGAATATGATACTTGGTCAACCTTACTTTTCTGCCAGTATTTAATTTATCTATAATATTTTGAAATGGTTTGGCAGTGCATTCCCATTAAGCCTATGAAAATTAGTATAATAAAGTTTATATGCTATAATCTCTTCAACCTTCTCTATAAAAAAAACATTTAAATGTGCCAGAAATGTATATTAATTATTGCTTTGATTGTATCGGGCATTGGTGTTGTTCGACACACTTCAAACACACCCACACACACACACACACATATATGGTATATATATATGATATACATCAGATGAAATTGAGATCAAGTGTTAAACCATTGCCCAATAAAAGTTAAGATGATTTGGGATTTAACGGTATTATACTTCTTATACCTAATAGTTAAAGGGACCGCTCACGAGATTTCTCTTTTTTGGCGTCCCATTTGTTACGGAACACTCTTGAGAATTAAAAATGCTTTTAGAATATACAAGTTTTCCCGAAATTATGCAGTCCTAGGCGTATGTCTCACAAATTTCTTACTCGGTCCTTGAAGAGTTAAGTTAATATTATTTTTTGTTTATTTTTGTTTTCATTACTTATAAAATAATCAAATATGTTAATGGTTTTATAGGTTTACCAATTATAAACATAAAATATTATTTGTATGCTCTACTCTATCTCTATACTCTGGGTATACACATTTCTCCATTTTCAGTCTCATTGTGACTAGCATCATGTGAAGTTGAAGTTGTGTGAGCCAGATATTAAAAAAAATTCAATTTATTTCTACTTATTACTTTCTAAGTGATAAAGGATTCAAATAAGCCTCTTGATGAATTTAAAATCTGTTAGCTATCATTAATGTTATGTCTATTGGCAAGGTAAATGTATCCATCATATTAATATGTAAATTAACTTCTTTCTTAAAGGTCTTGAGATATACACAAAAATAATAACTAAGAATATAATAATGTTAATATCACATTCTTAGTTTTATAATGAGAACTTGTCATCAAGTGTTGAATTATTTTGAAAGTAGGTGCAAACCAACAAGGTATCCAATTTACTTTCAGAGGTGTATCAAAAGCAGTTTTTTATTTTATTAATTACTGACAAAGTACCAAAACACGCAGATTATTATTTTAAAGCTGGTGTAATATATTGTATAGATTCATTAATTTTTCATGTATTTCTATATCTTGTGTTTATCTATATATATTTATTATTTGTGTCAAAGAATACACTAAGTATTCTTCTTTCGTTTCTCACTTATACAAATATCTGCTAATAAAACTAATAATTGAATTACAATTTATTCCCAATGTTATAGGTTTGACTATTAAAATGTATAAAATTGTAAACAAAGAAACAACTAAAACAGAACTGTATTTATTTTTGTCAAAAAATACCCTGTTTTAAACCATAAATGATCAGCTCAGCCAGCAAAAGTCTAGTTGACATCATTCAGGCTGTTCCGATTATCATTTAAACATACGTAAGAATTAACAAATTTTTTTTCTTCATATAGCAAAAAGACACTCCAGTGTTATTTGTGTAGAAGCCAAGTGTACGTGTTTTATTACTAGAAATTTATAGGATTACTACATATCTATGCTCATGTTACTTTACTACATAATTTTACTGTTGCTATATTAAAATTTGGACGTAGGGATTTCTAATTTATAGGACTAATGTATTGCTTTGGATATAGGTTCATAAGAAATTTTATTCAGAGAATGTGTGAATGGTGATACATAAATGAAACCAAAGAAAACTATAAGATGTGGAAGTTACCTTACTGCGAGGACGGAAAGCAAATGAAATTCGGACTCGTACCGCGAAGACTCCTTTATGATGTACAAAAAAGATGAGATTCTTAGTAAATTAATGTGTTTGTAATGGTTAAAGAGATATTGAGTTGTTAAGATTGAGACCGACAGACGAACGGACGGCAGTGGCTTAGTAAAAAGGTTCCGCTTATTACATTTGGGTACGGAACCCTTAAAAATATATCGGTCGTAGTAGACATACGATGCAAAAGTAAATTTTACGTAAATGCCAATCAGTGTTCATGATTTCACGACCAGAATAGAGATTTTTATCATTAGATCTGATAACTTTCTTATACAACTTTGAAACATACATTTAGATGATAAAATCAGCTTAAAGTTATTGAACAAACAATAGATGTAGTCCATAATTATTAACCGTAAATATTAAAATCTTTAAATTATTATATTTACTTTTTTGACACTGAAAAAGTTATAATAAATTATGAGAACAAAGTTATTTATTGTATTTTTGGTTAATAGAATAATTTATTTTAAAATGCTAAAATATTTTATTTCTTAGAGGCTTAATATAATGAAAACTTAACATTTAACCACAATTGCAGTTCATAACTTTCCTATGTACAATCTCATTTTCACTTAAATATACATAAATTATCCTTAAGTAAAGTATATGTTAGACTATACGCAATAATTCGAACAACCGCGTCTGCATATTGAATGTTACTTGGAAATTTTTATAGCGTGAAAGTCATGATTCGGAATATTAGATTCAATATTTCATTTTTTTATCGTCTCGAACGAAGTCGCAGGCACTAACTTGTACATATATTGTTTTTAGTCAGTATGGCGGTACTCCCATACAAGCCTCCATTGTCCGGTATATCTAATTTAAGCAATATAATACACTAAAGTCAATAACTCATAGTTGCTACAAAGTCTAAAAGCGACAACAATGACAAGAAAATTCAAAATTTCGTCATATATTAATATTTTGTTATTTAGGTGTGTATATAAGGGCTCGGACTTGTCCTGCAGGCACGCGACTCGTACGTTAATGGTGAAACGAATTTTCCATCGATTGATCAAATATCCAAGTACTTTTGTTTAAGAGATATAATTTTATTTTTAGATGTATTATTATTGCCTGTTGATAATTTTTTTGTGAAATAGATAAATATTTAAGTACAAAACAGTAACTGAAATTCTGGTAAAAAAATAACTATGGTAATTTACGCCATCTATTGTTCAATCTTTGCGTCGCAACTTCGTATGACGCTTCCATGCATGGGGGGGTTTTAACGCAGGCGCTGTGGTCGGCGTACGTCCTTTGTTCGGAACAAGTCAACATTGTGTATTTGAGTTTAGATTTTCTCTCGGAGTTTTACGTTAATAAAAACCGATTAATATAAGAAATGTGCAGTGTTAGTGTGAAGTTCTTATTAATAAGCGTTTTTGATAAGTGATGTAATATTTCTGTCTATAAGCTTTCCTTGTGCTACATGATTGAGCTTTAGGTGGATAGTACGCATGAAACCTTTGAGTGACTTTTTTTTCGAACCTAATGTTAAGGATATGGGCCCCGACATGGTAAGTTTAAGTTCAAAATATTGTAGATTTTAGTTTAAGGACGCTATTTTAAGTCATGAAGTGACGAAATATTTGTTTTTTCAATGCAACAGGTCCGTTTTTGTTTTGTTTACTTGTCACCGGCGTCCGCCATTTCTTCGCCATAATTATATTGTTCACCGGTTGTAAGTTTTACTTAAGCACGTTTAAAAATAATTTTTATCAGTTATTACAATATTGTAGTCAAATTAGTAATCACTCTCTTATCGATTATGTAAAGTACAATTGTTTGTTTGTAACATGGACGCTCTTGTTTTCTATTCTAATTGGCTTTATAAAATCGTATCTGTTATTGCGTTATAGATATATGTATATATATATATATGTTGTTTTAAAATGATTTAAATTTTATTTGTTATTTATATGAAATTTTGGTAAAAACCTAAGATTTATTTGAAATTTAAGTTTGAGGTTAGTTTACTAAGTTATTTTTAAATTGATACTTCAAAAATTGCAATACGTTGTGGTATCTTTTAAGCTGTATAAATAACTAGTTATAATAACCATTTACACTATATTGAAAGAAGAGGAAAACTATTACGAAATATCTATAAATTTTTAATGAGAATTGTTTTGATATTAATTACTTTAAATTGTAAACATATATAGATGGCTATAGAATATGACCATATTATATATATCTTCTCTATTGCCTAGAAATAATTTGTTTACATTGTTGTTCTATATTTATATTAAAAAAATAATAAAAACACAGTTATTATTTAAACACATTATTTATATTTTTAATTTAATGGGATAAATTTTTATAGGCAGTAACTAATTAACAAATTTATTCAACGAAACATATTTTTTTTTTAATCCAAATTTTTGTCCTTCGTATAAAAATTTTAATACTAATGATATATCTTACTGTTCATTCTATAAAAGCTAGAATTATTACTGAGATAAAAGAGTATTTGTATTTTCCATTGTTAGAGATTGTTGCATATGCAGGCTGCTAGGATTACATTACAATGTTGTCAGTGATATGTATTATTGTTTTCCTTTATTTTATCTACTTGGTATTCTCGGCCTAATAAGTGGATATAGCTTTCTCTTACCTCGTCTTTTTGAACACTAAAGTCAAATATGTGATGTAGACAATTGTGTGAAGCACTGAATCTTTTGATTTAAAATCATACTACAATTAAGTCATAATTAATTATAGAAGTTTTCATACACCTGTACATGTGTATTTCTCTTTATAGATTTCAGCTATGTAATTTTTGGAAAAAAAATTCTTTATATAAAACTGCTTAAAATTTTGTGTACAAATGTGAAAAAATATATTTGAAATTGACTTTAGTAAGGTAACCTAGGTTTGATTGATTGATTACAGCTGGTATTTTTTTTATAGTAAAAAGTTATATAGTACTCATTTCCACATTTGAAATGTAACAAGTGTTTCATTACTAGAATGCTATATAAATGTTCATAGACAATGTTAATAATTCATAAACCTAATGTTAAGAATTTATATATTTCACAAAAATTTATTTTAACATATATCCTTATATAATTGTTTTTAACATCCAATTTTCAATTTGTTTTGGTTATTCCATAATAAGACACCAATTCATGATTATTTTTAAAACACATCTAATTTAAGACTATTTTAATTAAATAGACCTAAAATTTATATTTTATATTCAACATTCATATAAGAAATAATAATCTTGCAAGGATACTTATACAATTATTAGCTCTTACATACAATTATATGTATTTATACACCCATCTATACATATGTAATACGAAATAAAACAAAAGTAATGTGGCTTTAAAGATATTGATTTTCTTAATATACAGGAACTTCTTAAATTTGTACATAAATTATTTTGTATGTGTAATTGTAAATTAAATGCAAATAAACATTCCAGAACATCCATATAATTTGTGGAGTATTTAACAAGTTTTGTTGACTTCTACATTATGGAAGATTAATTAGACAGTAAAATAAAACGAAAAAATAAAAGAAATACCAGATGTTAATTGTGAACTCTTGTTAAATTTAAAGCAAAAGCAGTTCATTTTGTTGCACATCTGCCCAATTAACAAATTATAAAATAATTTAACAGAAAGAACTAGTACATATTTATATGAATATACCAAAAATAGAAAAATATTTGCAATATTGTGAAACGTTTTTAAATTTATCAAATTAATCAGAAAATACAAAGAATATATATTTATATATGTATATATATA
>DWQX01007387.1:0-10171 GCA_018245475.1 Pharmacophagus antenor | reverse complement strand
CATATATATATATATATATGATGTGTTTATTCATTTATATATATATATAAATGAATGAATGAATAAACACTTCATCGCACATAAATAAAATTACATAAAAAGAAATGTAACATATCCTTAATGATAAAAATTTCATACAATATCAATTTTAACGTAATAATTTCAATTGTATTGTATTGTAAATGTGACGTAGAGTCGACGTGCGTGTGCGGGCTGGAAGTGTCGGTGGCGTTGCGCACCGTGGACTACCACGGCGAACCGCGCAGCACGGGCGGCGACCCGGTGAGCGCAGCCGCAACGCTCGACGACGCGCCGCTCCCCTGCGCCGTCGCTGACCTCGACACCGGCCTATACAGGTACTCCCGCCCCGGATATACGTATCTCTTTTATACAGAGCGTGTGAAGAGCTGCGTCCGCCCCTACCAAGCGGACGCCTCAACGTAATCCTAGAACGAGCTATCAAATATTATGTAAAAAATATTTTCATTCGTCATAAGTCCGTATTTTAAAAATCGATGCTCAATTTCAACATTGACTTCTTGACAATAAAGTCGACTATGCAATGTAGCGGGGCCCTGCAACATGCTAAATGTCAGTGCCATAAAAATGAGTGTGTATGCGATAGTCCAGGAGGCAATATTTATATATAATTATAGACATGTGTAAAATTGACAATAAAGCACTTAAGAACGTAGTATTTGAACAATCACTGAACTACGAGTATATGACAAAGAACCTATATGTTATTATCAATATATTTTTTTTTTCACACATATAGATTACTAAAATAAATATCAAAAATTTGTGTACCGTGATTATTGTTTAGGATCACGATGCGGCCGTGGACCGCGGGCGCGATTTGCCTGCGCGTGCTCGTGTTTTCGCGCGCAGTGCGCGACTCGCCGCTGCGCGCGCAGGTGCTGCCCACCGCCGCGCCTCTACTCGTGTGGGGTTCACGCGGCACCGGAAAGGAGCAGCTTAGCCAGCCCGTCGCCGTCGCAAGGTATTCACGGACATATAGTCCTCTTCAACGTGTAACAACAGCGACCTCATAGATGGTTCCTTACAAGTTTACACAATTATTGGCTCGATTGTGGCTTGTGTAACCGTACATGATATCTTTAGATTTTAGAGTAACTCGATAGATATAATGATAACTCCATCGAACAACTACAATGCGTGTACTCATGAATATTACTTCGTATAATAATATTTTTCCATACATCCAATAATATAATCAGCATTCATACATGCAATCAAATTCAAACAAAAATATCAAGTTTCTAGGAACCTAACTGGCACTGGTAAATTGTTTTGTCTCCTCAGGCCTATAACATTTTTGCAAATTTTATTGCAATTAATTTTAAAGCGATATCGAATTGTGGTCAATTAAACATATGTGGAAGTACTTCCGAAGGATGTGTGATTTTTCTCTATTGATGTCACAATCAAAGCAATAATAAACTAGAAAGGGCTTACTGTAAAACTGTCGTTTTTCGAAATGTGTCGTTATTCTCGATAGCTGGCGATATGCTATATGTTCTGATGACATAATTACCCGTAGTATATTCGTACTGTCGTGAAATATTTATATTATCTATAAGAAACAACTAATCGTTTAATTTTTTTTTTAATTGCAGATGCCCCAAGCGTCGTGAGATTTACGTTCTAGATGCCGGTAATTCAAGAGTTAAAGTGTTAGACGACGAGACATTTGCGTTCAAAACTCACATTGTTAATGAAGGTATTTGACCATGGAACCTCGTACAATACTGTTCCAAAACAACTTTAAATTTTAATCTACGTTTACCTGTCACTTATTAATTGTAAGAAAAGGACACCATCGTATTTCCTAAATATTTTTTACCGATTATATTAATTTTATTAAACTATAACAGTTTAAATATATTTTGCGTATTATTTTTTGTTTACGTTTACCGATATATTAAAAAAAATTAAGTAGGTTTTAGGCTTAAATCTGTAAATTGAAAAAAAAATCTTAATCTCAATATTTTGATTCCAGGTCTAGCGGGACGAAGTTGTACAGGGATCGCGGTAACAGCGGAAGGTGTGGTCGCAGTCAACTGGCGGACGCGGACTTTGACTGAGGTAAATTTTATGTTTTTAAAATGTCCTGCATTAAACATGCTCAAAAAGTACTGTAACTGTAAAATATATTATAAAATTTTTCATGTCCTAAACCCATAGTGATAACATTACTCTAACACCATTGATAGCAACCTTCTATTGTATAAATTATACAGCCATGTGTTACTTATTGCTCAAATTGTATAGCTCACGCCTCACTATCTACGGCCACACTGTCACATCACAGAATTTGAAATCGGGGACAAAATAATAAAAAAAGCTTTTTTTATACACAGAAAGTAACACTACTAAACACAGCCAATTACATTAAACTTTTCAAGGCCGATTTTTAATTAACATAAATAAATATGAGTAAATTTTCAATTATAATAAAACCTATTTATTTTCATCAGAAGTAAAGTAACGAAAGGTTAAGAAATATTACAATATAATATTTTAAAGATTTCCGTATATTTCTTAATGACATTTAATAGTTAATGAAAAAATTAAATGACCACATCTGTTGTCAGGGACGTAAAGAGATTAAATGAAGCAGTGCGATTTGTTGTCAGGTGAGCGTGGACGGATCCACGGTGCGCACAATCCGGTCAGAGCGGCTCGTGGAGCCGGTGTGCGTGGCGGCGGATGTGCGCACGCGCCGCATCGCCGTCGCGGACAACGGCGCGCGCGCCGTCTTTCTGTTTGACGCGCACGGCAACATTGAGCGCGAGGTGATGCACGGCCACGCACGCACGCACATACTCGCGCGCGCGCGCACGCACACATGTTATACATACACATTTACCATATACGTACACAAACAGACGCGCCTGCATCAACTATTTAGCAAGGTCAGGTTCAATGCTAGTTGATAAGTTGCACCATTGAGTGTTCTCAGGAGAATTGCTCATCGTCTTCTCCACTTTTGGAATTTTTTTTTGTATTATTAAATTTCTTTCCATTGTTCGGCGAGCATTGTTTAGAAGCATTCGAAAATGCTTGAATTCGTGTTGAACGCGTATTATATTTATTTATTTAGGACGATCAACAGAAATTACAACATAACTAACTTACATCAACACTTATAGTTATATTTATAGTTAAATTTTTATTGCATTTCTAATAACAGATGGACACAACATGAGACATATAAATCTTAAGTTAGTGGAATAGAAAACGAGAAAAAAAATTAAAAACGGCAATAATGTACATTCTTTGAAATTGTCTTGTTAAGGTGTTTAGAGTATCTGCTTAAACTGTTGGTAAATAAGTCCAAGTCTGAGAATTTGCTGGCATATATGTTATACAGTTTAGCTATGCGCGGGATGCATTTCTACCAATCTTAGTTCTTCATTTTGCAATGGAGAATAGTGGTGCCGGATGCCGTGGGGCTCTATGGGGCACATTGAAACTAAATTTATTCAGCATATCTGGGCTATAGATGTCATTGTGAATTACTTTATACAGAAATTTAAGGACGAGCGCGTTCCTTCTAGCGTGAAGTGGTTTCATTTCAAAGTAAATTAGACGATCAGAATAGGACTTAACATTTTTAGGAATATGGAATCGATGGGCTAGGTGCCTCACAAATCTTTTTTGAATTGTCTCAATACGACTGCAATGAATTTTAAAATTTGGCGACCATACCTGAGAGCAGTATTCTAATTTACTCCTTGCATAAGCATTGTATAATAATACGACGGTTAAAACTTTTTTAAAGTCTTTGGCCTGCCTGAGAACATAACCTAGAGACCTGTAAGCCGAGTTTACAATAGTATCAACATGTGTCTTAAATCGTAATTTATAACCAATCAAAACACCAAAATTCCGAATATCAGTCACCCTTTTTAACGATCACTCGTATAATACATATGAACTATTAATCACATTAACCTTTCTTGTAAATTTTATATGAAGACATTTTGAAGTATTTAGCTACATTTTGTTTTTATAACACCATTCAGACAATCTATTTAGGTCCTCTTGCAATAGAAGAGTTTCTAAAGGGCTTTTAATATTTTTTATAATTTTCAAATCATCTGCATAAATATACACTTCAAAAGATTTAAACATATCTGGTAAGTCATTAATGAATATGTTAAAAAGTAGGGGTCAAGATTAGAACTCTGGGGGACACCAGGAGTCGACTCAAAGGCAATAGAATGTGAGCTTTTAATAGTAACGATGGACTTCCGATTCTATACATATGATTGGCACCAACAAAGTAGTGGGCCAGCTACTCCTTAACTTATCATACTGCTTAACTTATCATCTGATATAGCATGATTAACCTTATCGAAAGCATTTGAGAAATCCGTATACAAGGCGTCAACGTGGACATTTTTATCTACTGAATCTATCATATCAGATATACAACTAACCAGGTTAATGGTAGTGGATTTTTTCTTTAAAAAACCATATTGGTAGATAGACATATAACTTTTAACGTAATCAAAGATTAGAGGATAAATAAACGTTTCGAAAACTTTCAATATAGCCGCTTTTAAATACTTGAACGATTCGAGCATTCTTCCAATCTTTAGGAAAACATCCTAATTTTAATGAAGTGTTATAGATATTTATAATATTGTACACAACGAGAAAGCACATTTTGCCAAGAAAATGAGGGGTGTGTTGTCGGGTCCAGCACTTTGATGTGCTTCAAGTCTCTTTAGTTTTTTGAATATTTTCTTTTTTGAAATTAACAGGTCTTGTACTTGTACTTTGTAGGAATCAGTGTGACCAAGGTCGATATTACTAGAATCCTTTTCGAAAGTATTGGAAAAATGTGTGGAAAACAATTCACAAATCTCTTTCGTGTCATTTCCCACTGAGTCGTTTAGGTACATCGTAGATAGATAGTTAGAACTTCTCTTACGCATATTCTTCAGATGCGTCCAAAAATATTTTGGGTGTTTACTTATTTCAGACTCTATAGTTCTAATGTACGAATGATAACATAAGGATATTAATTTTTACAATCAGATCGTAGATATTGGAATTCAATATAGTCTAGGGGACTTTTAAGTTTTTTGTATCGGTTATGGAATTTAGAATAGAATAGTCTTTATTGCATAACTAAAAGAAAAACGAAAAAAATACATATTAAACAAAATAAGTGTTACAAATACAGCGAAGTAAAAGAATACGTCAGCAGTGCAAAAGGCGGTCTTACTGCTGAAAGCAGTCTCTTCCAGACAACCTTAGGATGGACATGGAATTTAGCTTTTTGTTTTAGAAGAAATATGAGATTAAAGTTGAACCATACTGGATATTTTTTAATAAATCGACGGGTTTTAGGCACAAATTTAATTATAATTTCATTTAATATGTTACAGAATTTGCTGGTAATTTCATTTATATTTTATTATGTGAAGACAGCTCGTCGACCCAGTTAATTTTATCTAAAGAATCTATTATTTTACAATAATCAACTTTAAAAAAGTTTAATGATTTATAAGGAGTATATTTAATTTCCGTGGTCTTGGTTAGACTCAAATGGATGTCTAGAGGAGAATGGGAACTTGATGTAATGGATTTGGACTTTCAGTAATATGAATTAAGTCACTGATGCAAAAAACTAAGTCTAACATCTTGTTTTATGATTAACTACATTATTGAATTGCTTAAAGTCATTAAATGTTAAGAAATCTGAGAAACAAGCAATAAGGATGTTTTCAGTTACATTAACAATATCGAGACTACGACGAACATGACGACATTCCCTTGATACACTACTAAGGTTAAAGTCTCCGCATAAAATTGTATAAGTACTTGAGTGTTCTTCTATAATTTTGTTTGTGTTATTCATATTTTTTTTCATTTTAGCCAAACAAATTGGTGGAGGCAAATAAACACACAAAATGATAGAAATTCATAAGTCCTCACATTCACTATCCCACTCTGGTTTTCTTTGTGATGAGATTTTATTAGAGATTGCAATAAGAACTCCTTCACCACATCTATTACCGACTCTGTCTCGTCTGTAAACTGTATAGCGGGGATCGAATAATTCTGAGTCATAGAATGCATTATTAAGCCATGTTTCAGTGATTATTATCAAGTCATAATCATTATTCAATATTAGTAGATGGACATCAGACATATGAGATCGGAGACCGCAAATATTTTGGTAGTACATTATTATAGGAAATCATTTAGGATAAGAGATATCACCAACACCTGTTTAATACATTTATAAAAAGTATAATGCAATTGATTCGCAATCAATTTAATGTATCTAACACTTTAGAATTATTGATGAGTATGTACTAGGAATTTTTCACATGTATATTCTTCCCGATTTAACTCAAATAAATTTATAATTTCTCTCCTTACCCTTTTTGCGCGCTTCTGCATGTAGTGCTTTCATAGTAGGTGATAAGTGCTCCTGAATATATATTGGTTGAGGTTTACCTGCCATGCCTATATGGCTAGTATTGAACTTGGAATTGTTGTCCTTCATCTTATTGTACAATATTACAGTCGCCAGGAAACCATCACGCACTCGGGGAGACTAAACTTGACTAGAATGGACAGCGGACGGGAACTTGATATGTTTAGTTTTACTAACCTTGTGCAAAGGTGAATGTCTGATTCTTCAATTTTGCATTTAGTTGTGTAAGCTATTTGCCTCACAAGAGATGGGAGGCTTACAGATTTATGTTCCGGAACACAGTGTATTTCGACATTAGTATTCCAATTGTATTGTTCCATAAGTGTCATTCTCGAATTGAGAACATTAATTTTATTTTTAAGCTCCTTGTTTTCATCGTGTAGTTGAGTCAATAGATGAGTTTTAACCTTGAATTGGCTTCTGATCTCCTCATACTACAGCTCAATGAAGTTCATTGCTTTAAACATCTCATCTATTTGTTTTAGGATCTCTTCGTTTTTATTGTCAATCTTACTACAGATGGATGACTGAAATTATGTCAAAATTGCGCTAATTTCTTCACGTATAATGTCTCTGAGATTGTCATATCCAAGATCTAGAACGACATTTTCTGGAGACGATGTATTGCTCATTACTTTCGTTGGAACTTTATCTGGGATGGACTGAACAGAAACATTGGACACAGTTTTCAGACGTTTACAACATTGAAACATTCCCAGTTACGTTTGTATTCTTCGGAAACTTCATTGTACGATTAGTTTGTATGAGTACAAGCAAAATGATACTTTGCGTAGCAAATGCAACAAATGAGCAGGCCACTTTGCTTATGCCGCGAACAACATGCAAACTTTTTTGCTGTAGTACTCATATTATTACTTAATATAAAATGTCCCGGTTGCCTTACTTAGTCTATGCAAGTTTGGGCTCTATAGTTCGTACTTAAGGCTCAGTTTAGGTTGTTACGCACGTAAATCTAAACATTCACGTACCATCAGCGTGCTTCGATGCTGACTAGAGGGTAATGTTGAAATTGTGATGTGCCAATTCTTTGGCCGTCAAATAATGCATCTTTAAAATTTTTGTCCAATCTTGACATAAATACAAACAAATCTCGAAAGTTTAATACAAACAACTATAAGACTTCACAAGATTTAAGTACTATATATATTGTCTAATGTGTATTCAACACGTACTTTATTTTTATTTTAAGTTTTACGGACGTTTAAGAATTATTATGCATTCTATAAATAGATCGTTTTTAGATAAACGCTTACACTAGCATTTAGATACATACAGCGCTGTCAGGGCTAAGTTGCAAAGAAACCGTCCAGCTGTAAATATAATAAAAAATTCACACATCGCATGCACCGATTTCTGCCGCAGTGCAATAAGGTGAAGCGCGTGAAGATGTCATAAGCGAGCAGATGTCATTTTCGAATATATTTTCATTTATAACTCATAATTTCGTATTATTACATACACTATTATCACACTGTTATATAGCACTGGTAATAATGTTTTAGATAATCTAACACACAATTATCAAAATTAACTTTATCTATATACAATAAAAACAAATACAAGAGAGTAATACTATACAATGTTTACACTGACAAGTGTTGCCATGGGCCATAATATGTATATATATAAAATATGCAGATTTCATCAAGTGTTACAATAAACGCACTTCCCAAAAACTATGACAATTTCCCTTTTTTACTAATGTAATGAAAAAAATAAGTCGTGCATTTCAAATGAAAGCGTAATGCTTTATATTTTTAATAATAAATTAATGTCGATTACAGATTGGCAATGGTAGCCTTGGGCTAGTCGGAGGGTTGGCGCTGTCAGAAGATATGATTATTATAGCAGACGTTGCGGTGCGCATTTACGACTTGGAAGGAAACTTGCAGAACACATTAGCACCTGTTCCTAAAGGTTATTATTACTTTATATTAAATTGAAACTTAATGTTGAAATATTTTTAAGAAATTTCATCTATTGGTCAAGAGAGAAACCAAAACGACCATATGGGATTTGGAATAACAATAGTTAATATTTAAGATAATTTTATAGCAGGAAAATCTTTTACTTCAATGGGAAAAGATTGTGTTTTGCTCTCTTTCTGTCCACGCGAGCATAGTCGTTAGCACCAACTTCTACACAATGTATTGTGGGATGGGTGGGTGCCACAGGTCGCGGCGGCTACGGCGGCGTCGCGCTGGACGCGAGCGGGGGCGTTTGTCTAATAGTGTGCGCACGTTCGGTGCGGGGTCGCGCGGCGCTGCTCGCTCTCGAGACGGGCGGACGCGTGGCGGCGGCCTGCGAGCTGGCTGAGCGGCGTCCGCGGCGCGTCGCCGGGCTCACGCTGCTGCCCGGCCGGCGCGCGCTGCTCGCGGATCTCGCCGGCGACTGCCTGCGTCTACACACCTACTGGTAAAGTGAAGTGAGTAAATTTATAGTAATACATATCGATACTAGGTTTATGGATAACACCATGACGCAGCGTCGATGAGTAATGGAGTATGGAGTCTAGAGTCTAGATGTTGGACGGCTTTTTACGAACTTTCCTGGCGAAGTACCATTTTCAATGTCTATCTGCCGCTGTAACACCAGTAATGTGTTACTACACTCATACATTTGAGAGTCGAAGTATTCTTGGCGTACGCACTTTACCATCTGGGGCTACTTTTACTTAACATAATGTGAAATAAAGTTCAGTTGCTAGCCCATTACCGATAAAAATCAAAAAGATTTACAAAAAGTAGTTGTGTATGGTTACAAAAACGTAGTAGTTTTAATACAGTTATTAATTTATATATCTTGACTTTCGAAAAAATATAAAACGCGCTGTTAACACAGATAGAATGTTGCCTACCTTTGTTCTAGAGATTATCAGTTGTTGATTTTTCGTTTTTATCGGGCGTGTTAAAACATGTTTGTTTTTATTTCTTATTTTCAGATCCAAATATCGGATTGGATAATGGAGGATTATTGAAAAAAGCTCTACGACGAATCGTTAACGAATTTTATGCTAGTCCAATATTGTAACTGAAAAATCGAATTTGGCCATATTAGCAGACTGCACTGGGACGTATTCTTACCAAAGTCAAGTCGACGGAGCCGTCGGCTGTTTCTCTTACGATATCCGTAGTACTTACAGTATTTATTTCGATTTAAGTTGCTTAACATTACGTTTTTTTTTTTTATATTATTTCGCTAGATTTTATTCTGCGTAAATTTCGATAGTAATCGCGACTGATTATACGTCTGCTATGTATCTATTATTCGTTTGCATTGCATTCGTTTTGCATTATTTATCAAGTCATCATTAGACATTACTATCACCGAATTTGTTATGTTAGTGATTCTAGTTAGGTTTATTTTTCAGCTAGACTACGTAATTTGCATTTATTTTTAAATTCTTCCAAGTGAAAATAGCACATAAAAAGATGTAAATGTTGACCTTGTTAGTATTGTCATTCCATTGCATGTTAAGTATTGTTGTGACATATGCGATGAAGGGTATCCTACTTAATTCCTAGGCTATAATCCCACACAGAATACAAAAAGAAAACATAAATTGGTCTCTAAAATAAAACCACAGGGTACATTATCTGACAGTAACGTCAACGTTATTTTTTTTACATAAACCATGACAGTACATATATATATATATATATATAT
>DWQX01007386.1:0-10173 GCA_018245475.1 Pharmacophagus antenor | reverse complement strand
GGTCCACACGGTGGCGGTGGGCATGGTCCACACGGTGGCGGGGGTGGAGGACACGGTTCGTAACAAGGAACACAGGGTCCGCATGGAGGAGGATTCGGGCAACACGGTGGCGGGGGGCTCGGCCCACACGACGGTGGGGGAGGGCAAGGTCCACAACATGGTCCACAAGGCATGCAACATGGTCCGCAAGGTCCAAAGCATGGACCACAGCAGGGCCCACAGGGACCGCAAGGACCGCAGCACGCCATTTTATAGTTTTATTACAAATAAATTTCACTTGAAAATTTTGTAAAATTAAAATTTTTTAGATTTTATATTTTTTATACAATTTTTCAATTTTAATGTTTCTGGTGTAAAATGTTGTAAAAAACTAAATCTATGTCTTCATTTACTCTGTCAAGAAGATTTTTGGTTTGAATTTCGTTTCGTAATTTGAATTTTAAAAAATGGTATTTATTTAAAAAAAATAGAAGTTATAAGTATGAAGTTCTGATACCGTTCATTCTTCTAAAAAGTATTTTCTCTTTAATAATTACAACTGATCAAATGAAATAAAATCTTTTTAATTTTCTTTTCGGATCAATATATTTTGATATTAGATTGTTAATTTAAATGTTTGTGCGTGTGTATGTTATTTGGGACGAGGTTACAAAGAGAAATAAGTTTGTTACTCTCGTTACACCAGTATCTTCTGTACCTAAAGCGCTAAGTGGTTCTGAAAAAGTAATTTACCACTGATTACTTTACCTTACCTCTCTAAATCATTATTAATTTCTACTATTAGTAAGTGTTCTATACTAATTAATCAACTTGAACGGTTGTCGTTGAATTTTCAGTATATGATTATCGACCAGAGTATGGTAGAAAAAAAATTAAAAGCATTTGAAATTATAACAATGTAACTACTTGATTACGACTCATCAAAAATTTTCCTTATGTTAAATCATAATATTTTTCACAACACGTATCATCATTAGGTTAAACGTTTTGTTTTTCACAGTTGTCATATTAATTGGCAGCCATTTTCCGTTCCTAGTATTGTTTACTTGTATCGGGTTGTTGCAGTATGTGTAATATTAAATGAACATAAAAGTTCCAACAACATTAGGTACACTAGACACCCGTTTGGAGATTGCTTACGAGTTGTATACGGGCGTATTTCTACAGAATTGCACTCCGGGTTTTGTTTATTTTTATTGTATATTTAATATGTTGTATATTAAAATGTGTTGCATATTTGAGTAGCAGCTTCTTTTTGTATCTGTGATGGTCTTACACTCAACTCAATTGACATATGTCAAGTGACAGTGAGGTCGGAAATAATGAAGCGTCCTTGCCCAGAACACTCTCGCTCATATATATAATTACCGGAACACAGCAATGCTGTTATGGCGGCAGATTAATGTTCTGAGTGGTAGCTAGTCAAGCGGACTTTTAAAAATCATACTACCATGATGATACATCACTCATATCCCTTCGTATGCTCCTGAGACCTCCGTGTTACTATGGGAGCGGTTAACCAGTGTACTGCGGAGGACGCCAACTAAACATTTGTGACGTAACACTATTTAAAGTGGTGTCAAAAATCATTCACACCGATATTTATCTGTTGCTAAGTATGAGAATACTTAGAATTTATTTGTAATTTCCTTCTGAAGCGTAAAGAAATTTAAAATAGTGTACTATTATAGTAAAAAAAATTGTGCAAGTATGAAAGTTTCAGTGATATTGTGAGCAATATACATTGATTGTGTTCAAAGTCAAACACCAAGACATTTTACACATATTTTTATTTTATAAACATCTACAATGAAAACATTATCTATAACTCACATTTCATCCTAAATTCGTTTTAAACGTTCAATCAGTTGATTAAGAGATTCAAACTATTTAAATTATTGACAAATATGATTCTGTGTTATAATTTTCACTGAAGTAAAAAAATTAATAGTACAGTAATTATTAGTATTCAGAAGTAATTTCAGTTACAGTATTTGGTAATTAATAAGTATTTTTAGTTAAAATAATTGCTTTCGCAAGTCCATCATTAATCTTTCATAGAAAAATATTTATATATTTAAAATATTCTAAATCCGGCTCTGAACAATTATGATGTTTACATGAAGATATAAAGTAACACATAGTGTTGCCAGTTTCTAACTTTCGACGTACAAATTGGAAAGTTGATTACGTAAGGCAACTTTCTTTTTGGCCAGTCTAATGTGAATCGCTGGCTATGATGGCGGCTGGTCTTACGAAATAACGTTTAAAATTTGACGCTTCATTACACTTTCATTTTAACAGTGTAGATTGTAATCAGTAATAATATAAATTCAAAGTTCTGCCAAGATGGATACCGGTCCACTACAGAAAGTTTGCCTGCGTTTATTAAAAAAAAAGCGGACGAACCAGGTGGCGGTAAACGTCACATTATCATAAACCCGGCGTGAGTCGTCTGTTACCCATTTTCGGAATCTTTAGTACGGATTTATGGTAACCATTATGCTTTACAGAATTTAAAGAATGTTCATAATTTTTATAACAATGAATCGTAATGGATGAAATGAGAATGATATTTTCCAGTTCATAAATAAATAAATCATGATTGAAATAATGTTACACTACATAATTGTTTGATCGAAGCATTACTTTGCGAAACTATGACTCCATAACACATTAAAAAGTTAATTTTCTGATTTTCGCCCTTTTTAATGGCGAATTTTTTGACTTTATTACAATCTCAACGCGTTTCGTCACTACACGTGACATCTTCAGATGTTATGCGTTCGATAGCATGATGTTTTTTTTGTGATTCTTTTAATGTCTTACTACTTTTAATCCGTTTACGAATAAAGTAAACTTTCTATCTCCTTCGTAATTTTAACCGCTTACTACCCGTGTTTACTTAAAATTTGATTTATAACTAGATAAAATTTTAATGAAAACAGTGGCAAACAGTTATATTTCTGAAATGTTGTTGAATTTTACCTCCTCTGATGTTTGCGTCTATTCTCAAAAGATCCTCGTTTCTATTTTGTCAAACGGTACGTTTACTTATAAAATTACAATTGATTATTCGGTTCCGTTACATGTAACAATCAGAACTTTACTACGCTAGGTGATTTTCATTCTACATCGAATAGACACAAATTTACTCTAAGAATTAAAAACAAAATCACTCTAGTGGATCGTCACGTTTAGATATATATTATATTACGGCGCATTACAACGTTGCAGTTACATACATTAGCAGCGTAATGCGGGCAATTGGAAGGCGGGCAAATTGCGCGGCTTCCGGCCCGCTTCCATGGAACCCTCCCGACAGTTGCGCGGCGCGCACACACTTAACGCGCCCAGATCCGGGGATTTAAACATTTTACATTCTCGTAATAAAAAAAAATACATAATTTAATTCAAGTAGTGTGAAGATTAAACGTTAAATATATTTCTATCAGTAATTTCTGACATCTAGATCAGGGGTTGTATACATTCTCTATATTAAAAATAAATATATTAAAGAAATAGTTAAAGGAAAAACATAGGAGGCTGTTAATATTTATTCCTTATAACGATTTATTTATATTGACGTGTACATTACACATTTAATAAAAAGTACATTTTATTCAAAATGTTTTAAAGTACCTATGGTTACGCAATGATTGAGGTGACAGATATCCTATTATTATAAATATCAGAGGGAAACTTCGGCTTTTAATTATTACTATATATAATGAATACCGGGAATAACATAATTTTCATTTGAATTGCCCAGTTTAATTTAAACATATGCAATGTGTAAATTTTCCGATAGAATGTAAAATTTAATTTGTATAAGTAAAATAAATCGAAAATAATTGACATTTTGTAATATACTCATTAATGTAGTAATTATGTTGCGAAAAGATAACGTCGTTCTATAGTTCCAGGAAAAGAATATTAAATGTACATACTTGTTGTAATTCGAAGAGATATTAAATATGTAAAATATGCAATATCGATGGAATATTACCTACACATTAATAAACCCACTTTATTAATTATTTAGATGTACCTATTTCATACAGCGTACCGCGGGAAGGGAAAGAAAAAGTATATGAATTTAATAGTGTCATACTTGGCATTGTATCTTTTACTTTTTTACTGGTCTGTTGGTTTAATAGTAGTAATCCTGCCTCTGACATCAAGGGTAGCGAGTTCTACTCCTGCTCAGGACTACCATTCACGTGATGAACATTAGTTTTTTGTTTAATGTACGGTTGTTTATTTATATGTGTATATATGTGTTTCAAATATCTATATATTTATATCAATCTCTGATAACCCATAGTCCTGGTACTCTGCTTAGCCATTCCTATCTTAGGGTCAAAGCACTTCGTGTGAAAATGTACTAGATATTTATTAGATATTTTACTAGTACCTCTCTCACATAAAACTCATTTAATGTTAATTAATTTCATTTATTAAATTAATGATTAATGTTTTCATTGGCTTTGTATTACCTTAACTACTTATATAGAGTGTAACGAAGTATCATTTAAAGGGAGATGACAATATAATAAATTGATAACTTTTACTGCTATTTGTCTATATTTATCATATATAAAAAACTCAACATCCGCATAACATCTGTGTTCGTATGATTACTTTATTTTATAATCTATATTTCGGTTTTATAGTACAAAAATTTACTACTTATATTTACTTCACATGCTTTTATAATCTCAATTTTTTACCATTACTTTAAAACAGATTATGTCATCTCTCCTATTTAAAAATCGTATAATGAAATTATGTTTATAATTATAGTCATAATATCATATAATAACTATAATAATTAATTAAATAGTGAAAAAAAATATACATGTACAAATTTACGAAAAGGTGCGTTAGCGCTGATGCACTCAAGTCACATCCGTCGTTCCCTTCCCACATCAAATTGTAGGAAGTGCGTTCCAAATGCCCAAAACCACTGTCACGTTGTTTCTACGAATTTTTAAAAAGTTCCACTCGTAGGGTGCTCACTAGAGCGCGATATTTTGAAACGTTCTTGATATTTTTTTATCACTTTGAAATATATTCATTGCAACAATAGTTTTCAGTAACTGTTCTTCTTATCAGTTATGGTCTAATACTTGGTCTCAATATCATCTGATGTTAAGCGACGTTGAGGCTTATACTTCTGGCTGGTATGACCGTCGGAACACAGCAAAGCTGTTATGGCGAAATATTGACACGGTTAATGGTTTTCTTAAACAACTAAGTTACAATTGTAAGCTTTCTTAACAGATTTATACAACCCGAAAAGATATCTGTATTAAATAATTGTTATAAAATACTACAGGTTAAAATAGATACGATATTGATTAATGACGTAGCTGTGCGTAGGCAGGGCGTGTAGCTACGTTTGAATGTAACTATAAAATGAATTAAAATAAAACGGAATGAATTGTTATAGTTAAAGTGATATCACTTCTGTTACGAATTCTTTCTACTTCGTAATTACAATCAGGAATGCATCACGTTAGGTGCCATGTTACGACACATCCTGGCATACATCCAAATAGTAAACAATACACCTGGTGATGAGTAAATGTCCCCTATAGTTGCCTCTTTCATTCATTGTTTATCCATCAGCCTTGTGGGCTAGACTTATATGGGTAACGTAATAATTTATGTATCAAAAATAATAGGTACGTCACAAAAAATTATGACATACTTAAAAATAAATTAAACAAACGTATCTCATGTCTCATAGATTAAAAGCGCAAAATGAATCATTTTTATGTTCTCACTTTCATAATCTATTATTTAGTAATAGATGTACTTTATAGTTGACTCTGTCCAATAAAATAGTTGAAATGTGACCTTTCTGTAATAAATTATGCGTTACCGTAGATAAAAAGGAATAAAAAAGTATCGCAACGATTTCAGGTCCTATTTCTTGCCTACAAAAAAAAAATGTAATAAAATTACTAGAATTTAATAAACGATAATATAAGTTTATTGAAACATAATTTATGTTAAAATTAATACATAATTCAGTAAAAAAATATGGAACCTCATTAGATTCGGAACATTGATGTGACTGCTTCTTATATATGTTACAAATTATGAATGAACTTTATAAGATAAAGTGTATTGGCGTACAAACATGTTGGTTACTTAATATACGAGTACTGTTAACTTAGTAAAGTTTTAAACGATTTCTTATCGTATAGAGCGGTATTAAAACAATAACCGGAAAAGTAATTGTAAAAATCAAGGCATGAGAAAAAAACATCGTTATCGATTCTCGGACGTTATAAGCGATAATTATTATCGATACTTGGAAACTTGATTAAGTTTGTTTCCGTAAATAATAAAACGCGATCTTGTATGTTTTGCATATTCAGTTGGATTTTTCATTTATATGGCGGCATGATACCATCCCAGTTGTACTTCGGTCTCCTTGGATCTTTCGGGCCTAATTTTTTACTTACGAGTACATTAGTACTACTACACAAATTTACTTGAAATTATTTATTTTTATGTATTTATTATTGTATTTACCAAAATCGTCCTATATACGAGTGACTCGCGGATTCTAGATTCATAAGCCCAGAGCCCGATGATGCTGTAGTAGTAGTCAAAAAGATTAACATAGACTAAAATCATTGGAATCCACAACATATTTCAACTTACATATACGAGCTCTAATCCATCATTATTAATCATTTAAAATTTAGAAAAAGGAATACATAACAAACCAAAACTCTTATGTTTTTTAATTAAATTATATTATTATCAACGTTATTAAAGGATATTCAACATTTCTTATGAACAAGACGCAAAATTCTTCGGGAGCTTTGTTCGTATTAATCCGTAGCGATAAATCCGGCGCCAGCTGTACATGACCGGTTTCCTTTGACCTTCACAAGTCCGCTCCCGATGTTTTCATTTCATTGTGACGTTTAACAAATGTCATACTGTGTACCGATATAGCAACACTGTCATCAAGCCGCCATTTTTGCTAAAAACCACAAGGACATTTTATTTAAATCGCATGAATAAATAAAATTAATTATAAAATTTAAAATTTGTGTTGATGATTGCGATTTTTGAAGAAAATATACGCATATAAGTTTTAGTATTGTGCTTAATAGACCGTCTAATATCTTATATTTAAAGATCTGTAACTTTCTTGACGAAACATATAAATAATTTTATTACCTGTAGTGATATAATAAGAAGATATATATTTCCTTATCTGTCCTTGTAATTATAGAATATTTGGGGACATCACGTTTGCACTGCATAAACGGTACAAAGGTGTTGTTTATTTCATGCAAGTGATTCAGTGAGGATCATACTAAAAAGTTACGCAAAACGAAACAGCTCGCTGCGTCTCGACGCGTCTCCCGGCGCCAAGGTCTGCCACAATCAAAATAAACACATCAGTCGTACTTCCGAGAAATTCTATTTGCGTATAAACTGTTTATAACTGTTTAGAATCATTATCCTTGGCGTCCACATACATAATTTTCTCTGGCCATTCGCTAATGGAAGAGATAAAAAAACATTAACAAAACGCATTTCGCGTTCCGAAATTGTTATGATTCGATTTCAATTAAACGTGTATAATAAAAAAAGTTTGTGCATGAGAAAGAATTTAATTAAACAATATTTGGCCTCTTAAATCTTTAAAGATATTGAATGACAAACAATATAAAATATATTATGTCAATACTAATAAAAATTCGGTTTTTATTACTCCTTTCTGTATTTAAGTTTAACATCATTAATTTTGTTAAACCTTAATGCGAGTAAAATTTATACTGTCATTTTATGAGGCAATTTGAATATTTCCATGAATGTTTTTATATTAAAAATAGTTCTCTTGAATATTGGAGCAGATCCGGACGTTTACGCATACTTTATATTCATGTATTGAACCAACGAATGAAGCACTGGGAAAATACATTTAAACTTAAACTAACTTGCAATTTTTTATCGAATTTGCATTTTTTTTATTGAGTACTGCATGAATGCCTGATTGGGACTATTAAGAACGTTAAGAAAACAACATATTCACTTTATTGAGCAATTAATTTTCGATGAATAACATTTCATGACAATTTATGCAGTCAGTACTGACAAGGAATTCAAGGTAAAGTTTTTAATGGAGCAATAATTTTTTACAACCATGTCAAAGTCATACAGCACCATTTCTTTTAAGGCTTTATAGCAATATATCAATAGCGAATTGTGAATTGAAATACAATGAGTTGTTAACATCTTGCTAAAGCCTTACAAATGCTTGTTCCATTTAGTTCTTTGTTTGTATTACCTCGATGTGCCATAATAGCTATAATAGGATATTCCTTCAAGCGAGGCAAGCTGTTTATTTTTTATTATTGTGTTACTAATGTAATGACTATTTGTTTACTTGTCGTTCATCGTTAATCTTTAAACCAAGTAATAAATGGCATTCTAAATGAGACTTAGTTGCAGCGTTCTCTCTAATTCATTCGGGGTGTGAACCAATTCTTATATCCCAACGTACTTAAAGAAAAAAATGTAACTAAAAGACAAAAGCTAGAAATAAAAATTAATGTCGCTTGCCAAACACTTATCCTCAATTAAAATGATCTCAATAAAGTCAGGTGACAATGACGCCGTAGATGGTGAAGCGTCTTTATCTGAAATATTCTGCCTCTCACATGCTGTTTTGGATATAATATGAATAGCACTATTGATATGGTGATAGTTAGCCCTACCACCATCTAGATTCAACTGCGAGTACTCCAGGACCCCGGAATTTAACCCTAGAACTCTGTGTTGCAAAAGGTAAACCAAAGCCCAACGGAGACTGTAAAAATACATTGTATTATACATTATATAACACTCGAAATAAGATATATTTCTGAAGAAATAAAACGAAACTGTGCAGTAGTAAAAAGTATTTGTGTTGAAAACAGGCAACATTTGCATGGACGTATTAGTTCTATGGGTATAGTATGGTGTACCGGTAATGTAAAAGAGATTGTCAACATTCGTAATTGTTCTCAGTAGGTATCTTTTAAAGATTCCATTTATTCATTACATGTCTTCTACGAGGAAAAAATAAAAACTGTACTATTACAGTTGAAGATTTAAAAATTATTGAAACAGTTCAGTACTCTGTTATTGTTTTATTTTCAATTGAGATAAAGCATAACATATGTAAACATAAGAACACTTAGCAACATCATTATGTAAGTCTAAAAGACCCACATACTCTAATTAAGCAAATATACTTAAATTAATAAATTATAACCTTGTCTAAATATTGTCACGGCCATAAATATGAAAAAAAAAAATACGTCATGTAATCATGTTTCATTATTATATATGTATATTTAAGTACTTGCCCTCGGAGTTCGCACAATATCGCGTACGAGACTCATGTTCCTCAATTATAAATTGAAAAGTTAAATGGAAAACATTCCGACCGCCGCCTCTGCAGCGCATTAATTTAAAACAAACAAATCTCCGGAGCATGTTTGTGAAACAGTTCTCTGAACTAATACGATCAGAACATCGGGTACAGCGACCTGGAATGAAGAATAAATGTTTAATTTGATGTTTAGGATTAAAAACTTAAAAAATACGTAATATGCAATGATGTGCCGCTGTGATACAGTGGTATCAGCTTTCTATGTAATACAGGGACACCTCCTCCGATTCCTAGGCCACAAATTAAATTACCGGGGTTTGGATCGTGGTAGGTTTATATTTGGGCGTCTCTGGTAATGTAAGACACCACCCTCAACGTCAGTCTACAGTCATAACAGCAGACATACGTATGAGAGACGGAGTATTGTGGTCGAGAACGTTTCACCATCTAGGGGATTGCCACTTAGCATTACATTAGTCTTAGGTAATTGCTGACAAAAACAATAATTCATTATTAACTTTTAAAGAAACGACGACGCAGAATATGATGCATTAGAGCAGCATTCTTCATTTGACTCGTTGGATGTTTTGTGTTTATTATTTATTAGACTCTATGAAGAAATTAAATACATAGCAGAGGATTGTGACAAATGGCGTCTTCAAAAAAACAACGAATATGTTACTTTTAGCCAAATTTTCTGTTTAGTCCTGATAGGATACCGTTTAAGTAATATATAAAAAAAGTGTATATATATATAT
>DWQX01007385.1:0-10173 GCA_018245475.1 Pharmacophagus antenor | reverse complement strand
TATATAAATCAAATAAATAAATATATATAAATCGTGTTAAAAATAACTCGTAGCAGTAATGCCAACATTATCAAAATACATGACAACTGTCAGATTTGTGAGAATAATCGGTGAATCGTGAAATGTGGTTACGAAGTCATGTTTGGAAGCCGCACCGTTAACTAGGCGATTATTTTGTATCATTCAAACGATGAATTACAGCGATATCCGCCACAATATTCGGCGTTAACACATTTAGTGCCTGTCACTCGGACCCGTGGACGCCGCTGTATTGGATATGATATGGTATCAATAATAATAATTGAACTATTCATTTAAATCTAAATTACAAAATTAAAAAAAAATTGTAAAATTTTTTTTCACTCAATTTATAAAGCACTCAGCGTGTTAAATTTTTCATACGTTCGTGTTGTGTGCGTTAAGCGATAGTGTAACATTAAAATCGCCTAAACCGCCATGTTTTGATTGAAAAAAAAATGAAATTAAATTAATCAAACATCTCGACGTGTTCACACGTGAAGCAAATGCAAAGCGCGCATGAAAGAGTTTTTTAATAACCGTTCAGTTTTTGCATCGCTTCCTCTTTAGCCGCACGTCGCTAACGCGCGCCGCGAGGTCGGACGCCGGTGGGGATGATAAATAAAACAAATGGCCGTACGCGAAACGCATCCGCACCGCAAAGGGGTTCCGCATTATGAACGATATTAAAATCGATTTTATTGTATTTTTTTTATTAACTGTCGTTATTGCTCTGTGCCTATTTCTACTTTCTACCTATTCCGGTTCATGATACAGAATGTGCGCTGGCATACGGACAGAGAGGTACGGTGGTGGCTTAATAATTGGGTTCAGCTTGTCACTCTTTCGGTACGGAACCCTAAAAAACGGAGACTGCGCGTGACGTTGGATCACCTTGGACCGTATTAACATACAGCGTCTGATGCGCCGCACACAAAATTCTACTCATTTATGTATGCGTGAAGTTTGCACAAACAAAATTGTCTACGTGTGAAGACTGTCACACAAATGAAAGCGGGTGTACTCACAAGCACACGCTCACTGTACTAGGCGCAACAATGTTCCTCTGTATACATCGACTGCCTCCGTAGCGCAGTGGTTTACCCGATTGCCTTGCACGCAGTGGTCCCGGGTTCGATTCCGCGGCCTTAGGTGTGGCTGAGCGTGGTTGGTGGTACTGTTTTCTGAACCCGACTGTCTAGCTACAATAGTATATAATGTATGTAATAGTAGTATGTATGTACAATGTATGTACTACCTTTAAAGTCAATCTGCTGCAATAATAGCTTTGCTGTGTTCCGGCAGTCATACACTTGAGAGCAAAAAGTGTTTTGGACGAACACGCTTTCCCATCTACAGCCTCATGGTCACTTGACATCAGATGAAATCGTGGTCATCAGTTAGCCCATAACCGATAAAAAAAATATGAGTTAATCTATTTATAAGTGGAGATTAATGGATCCGAGATCATCAGGAAATGGATGCACCAAGTCTGCGACGTAAGTTAAATTAACTTATTTGCCTCTCTCTTTCTAACCATAATGCGTCGTGAAACGAGTGAATGTGATTTATTGTAACAATTTAACATTTCTAATGACACTTCAAAATGGCCGACAATGTTTTTGTGTTCTGTCACGAGTTACAATACTATTAACGTTTCAATTTATGCGTAAATTAGTTTGACTCCCCTTCTGGTTTATAATTAGGTTCACTACACAAATCTGTGATTTAACGACATAGCATGTATATTATGTCATTATTAATTGTGCCTAAAAAACTCGTTTCAAAAAACTATCTTTCGAGCTCTTGTAAAGAATTTTGACATTTTTGTTAATGGCTGTTTCACTATATCAATTTACTAAAGGCAGTACGACTTAAAATATTTATTTCGTTTAATATTTTCCTAAATCGAAAAAAAATATAAATATATTGTCGCGTATTATCTTTTAGAAAATAATCTTTTCTTTAAGAAAAATTCGCTAATAGCACTAGCTAATAACATTTTTTTTTTAAATACGAAATCGAACCTTTATGTCCATCGATAGACTGCCCAAAGTAGCAGCGGTCGCAAATTAGAGTGAGTCACGCGATAGTCGGACAAAATTAATTTTTCACTTGTTTCACCGAATCAAAGGTATATTATTCTCCTTGACACGTTGTTATAAAGTCTATTTTGGTACAACAATATGTTTTACATTAGTAAGAACAATTTTGCATTATGTACAAATTGTAATTTGTATCATTTGACCTAGTTGGTCGCCGGCCCCCGAGCGGCGCTGGACATTATGAGCACAGAATATAATAATTAATTAACGGACAACGCCCACATTTTATTATCTGTGGTAAAATAATATTTTTGTAACTTTTTATTACGCAAACTGGCTCAATACATACACAGATACTGTAGTTAAAATTTTAAATTTAAATTATTATTATTGTAGCTTCAAAAAGTTTTTTTTTTGTTAAACGTGTGAATCAAATTCACATTGTTCTTCCACATGACAGCCAGATTATCTGTACTTATAAAATTCAAAGTTTTTACTGATCGACTGACATATATATCAATGCATGGACTGAACGTCTGTTCTTAGAGCCATGAAATTTTGATCGTACGCTTTTCGTGATGTGTAGATATCAACTGAGAAAATATTTGTTTCTTTAATTCCGCACTTAAAAAGAAAATGAGAAAGTTCAAATTTCAATTGAACTTTTCACTTTATAATTCTACGGACTCGACAATTGTTGCACGTAACGCAGGGGGATTGATCTTAGCACTGCGATCCGGCGGCACCACTTTCGTGTCCTGCGAAAACTATCATAAGAAATGTCATAAGAAAATCATAAGAACAATCATAAGAAAATGAAGGAATATGACATGAGTGAGTACCGATGTAAGCCGAAGATGTCTTTTGTAAATTTTCATAACCTATATCGAAATATTAAAAAAAAAAACGATCGAAATCAACGATTAATTCCTAACTTAGTACGTCGAAAAAAAAATCTTAATTCTATATGCGAACGACAGTGTCAATATAAAATAAAAAAAAAATAGCTTAGAGAACAGAGTAGCTGACCGTTAGTACTTTATAAATAATTTAAATAGTACTTTATAATAAATTTATATAGACCAAGAGGATAAATTTGATGAAATATATTTTCCAATTACGATATCATTCAGCGAAAGAACCATGCGGGGAATTTTACTCTAACTTATTAGCAGTCATCATTACATCCATTATAAAATTTAAATATACTAAACATGAACAACACAATCATATACTTCAACTTTAAGAGAGTTATATATGCAGTTTGGATATAAACATTTAATACTATCTCGTATTGAGGTGAAATGATTGCCCATAGACTATAAATAATAATTAAAACACAAGATGTTCAGTAAGCACGCTGATGATGATATTAATTTATCCCTAATGGGAAAGGCAGAGGACTTTAGTCCATACAGCCAGGTCCTGTTCTTGGTAATAATTGGAGAATTTTGGTAGTTTCAAAGGCCGAAGCCACGTCTTTATTCACAGCTAAAATTTGTGTCTGGTTTCATTTCTGTCTCGCCTTTTATCGTAAGCACGCGTTTTGTTGACACGTTGTTATTTAATCTGTTTATTCTGACAGGTTCAATGTAAGCTTTTAGCCACGTGCGCATTATAAATATCAACTACTATCGTTACTAAGAACTAACTTAGCTGACGTTTATTATAAAATATTTGTAAAAAGTATAGAAATAACGGTACCAGTACTTACGTATGTTATAAACTCAAAATAGATTTTATTAGAATATCGTATAGAATTAAAATTGTAAATTTAAACCAATCATTAGTTAAATGGAATCAGGTAATAATGTATTAATATTTTTTTTATTTTTTAATAAACCTGCTAAACGATGGTTTTCATAACATAAATGTTTTTTTTCTTCTTCGTAATTTAATGTAACATCAGCTTCGAAAGCAAGGTCAAACCAAGGTGGCGGCTGTCAAACATTTCCCCTCGCGCACTTATGAACAGGATGGTGTGGGATTTATTTGATTAATATACCATTTAAAGGCTTCAATATTGTCAAGGTCAATACACCAAACTCGAAGACCAACACCACGATATTTTTAGGTCCAGCATCGTGATATCTGTGTGTGTATATATGTGTATATCAGTTCGAGGCAGTTATGCTCAAACTTTTTTCGTTCCGACACATTTTTGAACAAATCCAAAATTTGCGACAGACGTTTTGACATTTATGATAAAACTTTTACTTATACAAGTTGTTCATGCTCTTGAATAAAATGCTTATGATAATTATACTTAATCAACATCATCATAATCAACAGAGAGAATTTTATATACGGACCTCTCGCAAAGGTCTCTAAACAGATTTGTTCTGTCCTTGATCGTTTGTATGAATGTAACCTAGAAATGCCGACACGCATTTCGAAATTATTTATATAATTCCCTTTCACATTTAAAAAAAATACCGATAAGCATAAAAGGAATACAGTATTTCGGTTTTTAAATTGACAATTCAGCAAGACATAAAATGGCGTAGTGTTGTCAGTTATTCAAAGATGGCGGCTGATCCCAGGCCCGGCGCGCCTTGACCCAGTCGCCGGCCGAAAGGACAATGTCACTGTTCCATTTAAATTGCCGCCGTATGGTCGCCTCGCCTAGCCTGTGCTGCGTATAAATGAAATACCTACTTGAGATTTATAATTAGCAAGCATTGAGTGATATTCCACTGGTAATGAATAGATGCTCATAGCCGAAGAGCGAGCTATGTAAGGCCTACGACCAATATTGGATTCTAATAGTTAGATGATAAAGAATTAATTTGAGGGAGTTTAGAAAGAACTTACAGGTAATATCAAGTAATACTTCGATTGGTGACGATGGTTTTGAATATGAAAGTCAATTAATATGGGTTAATACGGGGCTGTCTAAAGACCGACCAAGTGAAAATACTTAAGGAATTCTTTGATGCCGCACTGAAATTCGACTGCAATGGCACTAAAGAATATCGATAAGCCGAAATGATAATCCTAAAAGGGTAAAAAAGTCAGGTCGTGAAAATTAATAAATGATTTCTGTACACAGCGTAACTGGCGAGTGGAATGAAAAAAAAAATGCATGATGCATTTATCACACGCGCTGGGATCAACGCGAAATCACGCGAACGTAACATTATGAGTTTTCAACACGAGTCTACTTTACGCAAAATATTTCTTAACGAATTTTGTAATAGTAAGAGTGTAGTAGTATAAGAAAAAAAAAAGTAGAAAGAAGTCTTGGCACAGAAATATCAGAGAGTGGACAGGGATTGCCAGCATTCAAGAGAGATATTCGCTAAGCTGACGGCCAACCTCAATCAATGGAGGGGCACAAGAAGGAGAAGTATGAGAGAGAGCTTACGTTTCGTAAAGATTTGTTAGAAAATGACAACAAACGAAAATTTGCAATGACGTTACGAATAGAACAAAGGCCCAAGAAGCTTAACTCATATCTCTCTAAATGACGTACATGAAGCGGTGCAAACAAAGGCTTAGCACGACGCAGTTGTAGGCATTATCTTTCTGCATTATAAAGCGTCAAATTAATCCGGGCACGAGTCAAGAATCCGGGAGCTGAAGGGGAATTTAACACAACATATTTATGCGTGCATTAAGAAATAGCATACTATTTAGTTGTGTGTGTGTTTTTTTTTAGGAAGAGTAGGCAAACGAGCGGATCACGTAATGGAAAGTGATTACCATCGCCCATACACGTAACACTCGGGGAACTCACAACTGCGTTGCCGATTTTTACGTCAGGTGTAGGCTTTCTTGAAGGCTCCCATGTCGTATCGGTCCGGAAACACCGCTGGCGACAAATGATTCTACAGGATGGGTCGTGCGTGGTAAAAAATCCAAGCTTAAAACGTGCAACGGCTGAATGCCAACCATTCAGATGGTGATGATGGCATTCGGTGTGTTCACACCAAGACACGCGGTAGAAATGTATTAGTGAGGAAAACGTTTAGATTGTAATCATGTACACACACACACACACACACACATATATACAAATATATATATATCCCACAAATGTGTGTGTGTGTACATATATATGATATGATGGTATTTATACATGATTTATTAAAGGTTCAAGTTGTCGCTTTTAGCCTCTGTGCGCGAAATTTATAATGTAAACGAGAACGTTGCACTTTGAACACTAAGCCGTGCGCGATAAGGCGCGATGCGGCGCGGGCTTACACCGGCTCGACGGCGGCCTCGATCCCGTCGCGCGTTACGCAACGCCCGCTCCAGCCACCGCTGCGACGGCAGCCTCGACCGGAGCACTTTCCGCCACCGAAACCGACACACCCGAACAGTAAGCTGTCCATTTGCTTAATTAAAATTCCACGTGCGAATCTGCGTGCGTTGTAATATGTTTATATATTATTTTATCAATCACAGCGAAATATCAACGAAATGTTTTTTTTTTAAACTCAACTGCTGCTACAGCAGACCGCAAATGGTTAAATAGAGTATGCCAATAAAATATCGCTTTTTAGTGCAGCCTTTGCCTTTTGTGCTCCTGATGATAATTTTATAAAATATTTACAGTGTAAACTATTATAAGGATATACAAAAAGAGTAACATTATGTGGTTGCTAGGCAACAACAAATAAATATTCATCATTGTCCACTGTTGTCATTTCATTTAATTCTCCCAATAAACTATAATACAGTTTTGTTCTATTACAAAAGATTAATTACACTTTTTTTTAGCGATTAAATTTATCCAGGACGAAATCTTAATCGACGTAAGATCTTAAATGAATAGTAGAAGCACAGATAACGTATTTGATGATAAAAAAAAAACTCGTTTCGTACAACTTTTTTTTGGTTTTTCAAGTTTCGACCGATTATTAATTTTGCCATTTCCGAATAAGAGCAATTTAATAGTTACTCGAATGGGCGATGTAATAAAGTTTTCCTGTTATAAAGGAGAAAATGATCATTAAAATATACTAAGCAAATTATATGTTTTACATTTTTAATATCATTAGCACAATCCGGCGAGCGATCTGTTAACGTATTTTTTTTTTTCTTTATATTTATTTAATAAATTAAATGGTATTTTAGTGGAAACTAAATATTACAAAATGTAGCTTTCCTAAATGTCCACCCTCATGTTTGAAATTTGAAGAATGGAAACTTATTCAAAACAAAGACGGGAATCTCTTATTAAGAACCGTTTTATTGTAGTCGCGTAAAAAAAAATTTAAGTATCTACTGAAATATTGATAGGTCTGTTTGTTTGCACTCCATTATCTAATGTACCAAGTACCTAATGACGTATACGTATAATGAAAATTTTCGTTTTAATTTAAAAATACTATAATCACATACAAAACCTTTAAATTTTTTTTAAATTTAATTTGTTTTAAACATTAACTTTTATTCAATGTGATTTCAACTGTCGTAAAGTTGCGGAAAGTCGATATCTGATAACGTTATATCAAATTCCACGGAAAATATCACTACTAAGTATTATTCAACAATTTATTTAACTTCTACGTAAACTACGAGGAAAATTTAAGTAGGCCAAGAGGATAAATTTAATGAAATATATTCTCCAGTTGCAAAACCATTCAGCGAAAGAATCATGCGGGGATTTTTACTCTAACTTTTAGCAGTCGTTAATACATTAATATAAAATTTTGACTACGCGCTTAACACTTGATTTTCCGAACCTGTCATTTTAACGGAACAACCATAGATAAAAAGATCCGTATACTACTAAGCGTTTGTTTTTTTTTATACTGCCCCTGGCAACATCTGTACATTTTATTGCAAAGCAGGAAAAATCAGAACACAATAAAATAACAATATATCTACCGACACGAAAACCATAAAAAAGAGTCGATAAATCTAGTATTGAATATATATTTAACAATGAAATGTTAAAATTACAAATAATGTTAAAAAGAATTGATGATGACGCAAAATATATACTTTTTATTTCATTATGAATGTGCTATTGCGTCAGATTTCCTGAATACAGCATAAACAAAACAATCAAAGTTAAAGAAAATCGATTTTCACGCGAAATCGATTTGAACGATATGCTGACGACAATTACTCGATTACAAAAAATGCATGATTCAGGGCGAGGACATCCGTTATGTATAAATTTATTGCTCAATCTGAATTTCATTTAATCGCCGCTTATCGCATACTTCTAGGAAGTGTACCGATGTCAGACCGCGCGGCGCGCTGTTAGGAACGCCCCATGTCGATATGATACATTGCCGTCACGCCCTTTTCGTGTAAAACGACCGTAATAAATATCGATAATAATGTTATCGATAGATTATATGTCTACATCCCTCGATTTACCTGACAAATTCGAAAAGTTAAAAATCCCCACCCGATAAACGTCGCGTCTGCCTTAAGCGGATAAAAAAAATGTCACATTCCGGATGCAACGACAAAGGCATTCGCGATGAAAGCCGTTCGGTCAATGAACCGACGGCCAATATGGCGTCTGCGCGACCGGGTGCTACTGTCAACAACTGACAGATGCCAACAAAAAGTGCGATGCGGACAATCGAAATTCTGCAACCACTTGGACCTATAGATTATTATTGTTATTACAATTTATTGTGTCATGTAAAATAATTATTCAATTATCTCCGTAAAGCAGACGGTTAAGCCTGCCTTGGTATTTCGATTTCGGGGACATATTATTGTGTTTAAATGGTCGCAGGGTTTTTGATAGCTTCCACCCTCAATATCAATTTGCAGTCACAAAAGCATTGCTGTGTTCCGGCAGCCGTGCATGTGATAATCGAGTATTCTAGACGATCACTCTTTATCACTTACGAACCCATTGATATTTACCATCGTGAGTAAATGATAACTTATTTTGCTGATACAAAAGACTAACACTACAGATTAATATGCGTAATAAACTATATGATATATCATCAAATAAGCAGATTACGTTATATTTCAACCCCTCTCGTTTAACCGACCATACGAATCGAACTTCAAAAGGTTACAGAGGATTCAAGAAGTGTCATATGGGGTTCTATAAAAGATTATTTGTTACGCATAGGCTCTCAACGTATCTGATATCATATCATGATATATCATATAATGATCCGATATCGATAGACAATTGTACGACGAAAAGCTGTGCTTCGTGGTGCTCGCGGAGAAAGCGCGCAGGCCCATGCGCCGGGCCCCGGTCCGCCCACCGGCCCCCGGAACTGCGCCCGCGGCCGGCGCCTGTCGCGACTGCGCATTACGCAAATTAAACTACGTTGACATGGCGTGCTTATAGGGCGGGCACAAACAATTACATTCACGTCTGTACTTAAAATTTAAACCCCACCTGATTCACTGTCTATATATCTTCGCACAGCTTAAACCGCTGTTCATAGACACATCAAAATTTAGGTGTGCACTTTGCGATGTGTAGGTGTGCACTTTGCGATGTGTAGGTGCACACCTAGTTAGTGCACACTAAGTAGGGGTTTTTTAAAGGGTGGTTTCGAATTTCAGTTAAATTTTATGTGTCTTAGAACTCGAAAATTAGTAGACAAAGTATAGGAAGATTAACCGGTGTATTAAAAAAAAAAAAAAACATCCCACAAAAAAGGAGGCATGTGTCGGCTAATCTATATAGTAAAATTAAAAATGTATAGGATTTTCGTCATTATGTTTAGGAGCAATAGTAGTGTGTAATGCTTTGATTTTAGTAGAAATCGTTGCTTTGGTACGGCGAGCTGAACTGCGCGTGCTGCAGTACACAGGTTAATCAAAACTATTTATTTTCCTTTAACAACACATCGCGAGTTTTCTACATTTGCGACACATTACGAAAAGTACTATTTTACAGTCTAATATTTAGTTTATTATTGGTTTCATTCTTTGATATCTATAAACATGTATGCCGCATACTTTGGAACCGCAAACATGTGTTTGGCATTACATAGACCACAACTCGATGTCAATATAGAATTAATCACTAAACAATTTGTAAAAAAAATTAATACACTTGTGACGGAACTGTAACCTCTTTTCTATTTATACATGCACCGGCCTGGTTGCCATTTATCAGTATATCTTTTAGTGTAGTTATCATTTAGTGAGGGGGGGGGGG
>DWQX01007384.1:0-10174 GCA_018245475.1 Pharmacophagus antenor | reverse complement strand
TGAATCGGTGTAATCTAGTGTACGCGGTGTGCGAGTTTCTATCTCCGTCTCGCTCGTCGGCGAACGAGGCGGGTGGCTATAAAAAAGTCAAACGCATATTAGTAAAGGAACTTTATATCTAGGATTGGTCCGTTAAAATGACGGATCCGGTAAATCTAATGTTAAATATATATAAAAAATATATATTATATAGCTGAAATAAAGACATCCCTTTCATTATATGAGACCATAACTAACAGCAAATTCGTGGTAAACAGACGTACACTTCTATTTATTCAGCCTCACCTCTTTGTACTCACTAGTTGCGAAATGCACCTTCATATTTAGCAAAGCTTTTGTGACATTTTAACACAACTGTTCCCTATTATCATTGGCACCAAACCTCTATGGGGAAAGAACTAATTACCTCAATAAACTTATGGACTATAATGTTAGGCCTGTATCATTGGATACAGTCTCTTTGACTAAACGAATGAAATACAGTAACATTAGAGTGCTTACGAAGGCTTCATTCATATTAATGCACCATACTTTAGAACCTAGATAGATGTATTCATTAGAATCGACGGGGATAGACCACGCCTTCATAGGTCACCCTTGCAAAACAAACTTTCTCCCTTATGCAATAAGTGTAAAAGTTCCGCATACGTCTCATCGTATATTTAATTCATTGGTAGGTATTTCTTCCCAAACTGTGTTTCAGTGCATAACTTATAATGAAAACATTACATAATATACATAAAAAATACAATACCTTACGCAGATAATCACCTATCTACTTAAGCAAATTCCTGTCTGTTAATTAATAAATAACATTAATATAGTATATGTTACATTCATATTAGATTACGTTCGTAAATAGATAAAATCATTATCGTTTAACTCAATACCTATTATATATTTTTGATGATAAATTAAATCCGAGGTGGTTTAAAAACATTTCACAGGAGAACGAAATTTATTGATATCATTTCTTTACAATGGATTTAGCTTTCGAGGATATTCAGTTAGTTTCGTATTATTAATTTTTAAAGTAGCTTTCGTATATCATCATGCCCTTTTTAGTTATGAGATAAACGATTCAAAAGGGGTAGAAATCTATAAAGCTGATTTCACGCAATAATGTAAACGGAGTTCCTGGTAAGGTTACATATAATTATAATTATTAATATTAACCCTTTTGCACTCGAGCGGTAATTTTCATTCGGACGAGCTAGCAACTCGAGACGTCGCGCTTTCGGTAAATTTCTACCTCCCACTTGAAATGCTTATGTACACAAATTAACCTATAAAACGTTTATATTTTAACCTTTCACATCCGAGAGGTAACTCGCTCGTCGCAAGAGCAGAGGGTTAATGTGAGCTGATATATTTAAAGCGGTATCTAACCTAATATTTTTAAAGATAGTTAAAAATATTGTTAAATAGAAACAAAAAAAAATTATCAATATTATTTCCAACTGTTACCGAATTTACAACGCAACATACACCGAAACACGTGTTAAAGTTATAACACTCCTCTTTTTGCGTCGAGAAGATTAAAAAAATTTATAACAATAACTTCAGGCAGCCGTTATTAATGTGAGTACATAAAGCGTATTGTGCGCCGTCGGTCGGACCGTTTCACACATAGGTCCGTGGATGGCCATATAAGGGCCACTCCCCCACATAAACAAGTATAATCTCTTATAATTTATTCAAACAAATACAGAGTGCGCAAGGGGGGGGTGTAAGTGGAGGGGAGGAGGTCGCGAGAGATCGCGTGAGCTGCGAACCAGAAACGCGCTCCGAAGGTGAGAGTACATTCGACATCATACGGAAATTACCAATTCAAGGTATGTGGATGTGACAAAATAAAGAGTATACAAAATTAATCACATTAAATCATAATTTATTGTTATCAAATAATATTTCACAGACAGAAAAGTATACTAAATTATATAGCATTATTAATTCCATGGTTTATTTCATTGAAAGGGTTAAATGGCTATTATTATAATTTTTACCAATAGTTGTTTTGTTCTCTTCATTAGATTAAACACTGCTTCCGGGGCACAGTAATTTACCCGCTTGCCTTCTAACGAGGAGGTCCCGACTTTGATTCCCGGGCCAAAGTAGTGGAATCTGGACGGTGGCAGGGTTTTTTAAACTCACCTGGCTAGCTAACACGCTCAATTTCAATCTGCCGCCATAACAGCATTGCTGTGTTCTGGCAGTCATACATGTGAGAGCCACATGTATTCTGGGCGAACACGCTTGATCATGTACGACCTCATTGTCACTTATCATCAGGTGAGATCGAGGCCAAGTGATAGCCCATAACTGTTAAAAAAAATTACAGAATTACTTATTACTTTATCGTCACACGCATTGTTAAAATATGTATGAAGTGCTGTACATAAATTAATAGTTAAAAATTTCTTCAACAGATGGCGCTCTAACAAAATAAAAAAAAAAACAAACTTATTACATCACGAAAACTTTTTTTATTTACAGAGTGCAACTGAAACCCCGTGTGCCAGTGCGTCCGCAGCCTCGGCGCAGTCACCGAGCGAGCGGCCCCGAGGAGCGCCCGGTCGGTCGGCGTTTAGTTACGCCTTTCGCCGCATCCTCGTTGCCGACTCCATTGATTTTTATTGTTTCCCATCGTTCGGTGCCAGTTGCCGGTCGTCACGCGGGCGGAGCGCGGCTACGTGGTAATGGCGGCACGACATTCGACAGAAGTCACGATCGGTGAATTAAAACGGTTCATTTCTTATCACAATTTACGGAGTTACTGACGAAGTTAATTTCTTCTCTGAGCGAAAAAAAATTTGTGTTTGTTAGTGCTACAGATTCATAGGTCGAATATAATTTTGGATCTGATCTTGCAAAGGTTTAAAAAGTATCAGAAGTATTTTGATTAGTAGAGCTTATTACCCTGTTGAAGACTATTTGGATGACAAAAATTTACAGAGACATGATTCGCTTCAATTCAACATAAGGTAAAAAGTGTAATTTAAAAGAGTGCCCATGAGTTTCTTTCCTGGTTCTTCACAGGAGAGACGACTTCTTGGAACTGGCGTTAGAATAAATTTAAATTTAAATAGAGTTAAAATCGCTTGTTATGGTCTATTTGAACAAAGTAGATTTTGAATTTGAATAAATCACAATCGTTTATAATTATTAAAAAAAAAACACAAAATGCAATACCGGAAGTTACGACAGAAAGTAGTACAATTACATTACGTTTGTGTAAGAAGTTTAAAACTGAAATTCAAACAGCAAATTAGATTATTATCCGACTTTGCACCAGAGCGAACCTTCATTGTTTTCATATGTGTCAACCGCCTCTCGCTCTTGGCCACGGCCACATATTTGGCCACTTGGACGTTTAGTTTTGCATTTACAGTTAATTGACATTAGCATATAGTTGAAAATCTTTAAGATATTATATTTTGATATTTCGTCACCTTCCGTTACTTGACGATGAAAATAAAATTAATAGGTTTTACTGGAATTTTAAAAATTACTTATATTTCTCCTCTGTTCATTTAAAATCATCCCTGAAGAGGTTAAGCTGGTACCTTCAACGTCCACTGTCGTCACCGGAATGTCTCGTCAAGCGTCTCGTAAAAATCACGTCTATCCAATCCATCTTCTCTATTCCCACGCTTTTGTATGCTTCAATTACTCTTCCACCCGGCGGGCTGTTGAGCGTTCGCGTGATAGAATGCGGATGCTAATCCGGTGATGGCTAAGCGATTATAACACATAACTTGGTCGCGATAAAGCCGTTATCGCCTTGCGCCGGCCGCCGGGGCGCGGGACAAAAGTATAAACGTCCATCGCGTGTTCGACGCCCGAATGTAGCTTCCATCGTTACTTGATTATGACGATGTAATTAAATTTGTATCATAAAAGAAATACGCGGCAGACACTACTTGAAGTACAGAGACTTTTATTTTGTATTTTAGGGTTAACGACATTTGTACAAAGGACATGTCAATCGCTTGATAACTTTTTATGTACACTTTGAAATTTGTAATAAATCTTAGAAATAAAAACGTTATAACTGTGATGGCACGCGATTATTTGTTTTTTTGTAGAATTGTATTAATATGTTAACACCTAATCTGATCTAACCGGGAAATTTACTTTATTTTTAATCACTTCTTTAATTTCTATTCGTCAATTATTCTCCAAATTTCAGAACAATTTGTATGTTACCCCTGAGATAATCACACACAAAATTACTTTGTAATTGTTTTCACAATCAATTACAATAACCAGATACTGTATAAGGAATTACACACAAGTTTGTTGAAAATCGATTCAACTAGTCAACTTCACACGTGTAAAATTAAAATCGATTATGCAAACCATCGATTCCGCAGCGTTCGCGCGACTCGGCCGCCGGAAGACGGCCGCTCGCACTCGTCGATAACGCTATATTGATTGCCTGTTGAACTGTCACGCTAACTGATGGCTAATTAAAATGACGAACGACTCTGCTAATTACGCCGGAACGCACGAGCACCCCCTTAACGACGACGATAACTCGACCGACGTATCGGCGGGGTCGCCATTAAGAAACCAATTTGCATTCGGCGATAATTTTTTTAATGGAGTACCAAATAAGTTTATAATAAATATCTAGGTTTCTAACAAATCAACAAAAATCTTTTAGTGGTTTTGTTCTAGTAGTCCACAGTACGGAGTTATTTTAAAAGGGGATGAAAGTATTTGTTCAGGATTTGGGAACTATTTTTTTTTTTTATACTTAGGTCGAGCAAATGACTCCACTCCACCTGATGTTAAGTGGAAGTGGTGTCCAAACGCGAAGACGGCTGGTGCCACAAAAAGTTGTTGCATCAGTCACCCTCAACCGGCCGACCCGCGCGAAATACCCAAGGTTAAATGAAGGAGGAAACACACGAGCTGGGAGGGAGTTTCATTTAAGTATAGTGCGACAAAGGATATATCGCAGTTCAACTGTTGGTAATTACCGTAAATATGACTTTAGTTAAAAAAAATTAACATTTGTCGGACTTTAAATCTATCTGAATCGATATACGTTGCGATATCCAGCTAATGGTAGCGTTTACATTAAACTTTTTATAATAATAGCTCACCACCTCAGTTAACATTTAAGATGACTGGACCGTTGTTGTAGTGCCGGTAACTGTGCCTCTTACACTAGGGGTCGCGGGTTTGATTACTGCTCAGGACAAACATTTATGCGATGGACATTTGTGTTTGTTCTGCGTTTGGTTGTTTATCTATATTTAAGTATTAATTTAAAAAATATCTACGTATGTATAACGATCTCTGATACTTACCAGGGTACTATATGCGAAATTTCCACGACACTTATTTATTATTTACCTCCTTCAAGATAACCGATTCAATATTTATTCTCTTATCACCGCTTGAACGTAATCGCCGGCAGCTGCTAATGATTCGTATATTCCAAAATAATATGCTGCAGGTAGTGTACTTAACTGTACGTTAGTTGTATTAGGGTAGACGCCATCGTCCTGTTTATAAATGCACATTTATTATCACAATATTTACAACGAGAATCAACTTTCACCGTGCGGGTTCGCGTATAAACCGAGGGAGTACAAATTAATGATAATACTTCTGCCAAAGTATACACACTCTGCAAGAATCTATTACGGATGAATGCGTATCGGCTGAACCGGTTCCACCTCGGTCATGTCTCGCGATTCGCCCAGACGTCTCGAGTGTCGGGGCTGCCTAAGTTCAATTACTACAATACACATAATTAAAGTTTCAGGTATCGGAACCCCTATTCCACCGTACAAGAGGAATGTGCTTCGTATGATTTAGGGTTAAATACTTAACGACGAGATTTCATATTATTGTGTACACTTTCACATAATTCAATTATAATATACACACACACACATACTTAATGTACTGAAATTAAAATATAAATATTATTTCATTCATTATTTTCACCCGTTCACTTGTCAAAATAACATAACATGCGATACATTCATTTTTTTAGATATATAAATTAAATCTTGATATCTCGATTAACAATCAACTTGTTAATATTATAACATGTATTTTAAGAGAAACCATATAACTATAACTTTTAATGCACCAACATACTATTCACGTATGAAATATTTATATTATTCATAAGCAACGGACAAGTAACGCGTGGCATTCGTAGCTAACTACAATATTTAAACTCGAGTCTAATGCTTTGAGCGCTCAACTTTTTATTTATTGAGCCATTAGATGCAATGTCAGCTCAAAACACCTGCTCGTTGATATAAGCCGCATCGAACTATCTAACGCCGTGCGTACTCACAATAAATTGAAACAAAGTCCCATCTGTACTGCCGTCGAGCGGGGCGACATCCCCGCCAGCGTCCACTTCGGAACACTTAGAAGTTTATACGGCTGCATTCGTATCACTTCAGGACACTGCACCTTCACTGCCGTAATTATCCAAATGCGTCACGTATCAACACCGGTGGGCCTTATCATTAAATCTTTAGATTGTCGTAACAATAGCTTCATTGTAATCTTTTTTATATTCATACACGACTACAACTAACCGTCCGACTATGGACTGCGTAACGTTTTGGGAATTCATTATTATTTCCATTAATAATAATGAATAAACAAAATCAACAATCACTCCCGTGAAGCAGCTGCTAACACGTACCATGCCATGGTAAATGGTACACGCGGACGTTTTCCTTGAAAGCGCTGAAAATATACATTTTATGACAGATTTGATCCTATAAAATATATTTCACCAATACCAATTTCATATACCAAGCTTTAAACATAATATCAAATGGTCTGTAAGACAAGTCGAGCAAAACGGCTTCGCTGGGAACTCGTTAACCGCTTGCCTTGCAAAGCGGATGTCACGTGTTCGATTCCACGTAAGATTTTGAAATTTGCATTATGGTGTAGTACTGTTAATCAGGCGTTATAATAAAATTATCGTCTTTCGGCAGTCTTATATGTTAGAGGCAGTGTCCTCGCGAGCATGATTCATCGTTTGAAGCTTAACTGTTACGTAACATCAAGTAAAATGTAAATCGAGTGTCAATAAAAAAATCTCTGTCTATATAAATAGTTCACATTTAGCTGATATTGTTGCGTTTTCAGGTGTAATCACGTCCGTACACAAGCGGGCGGTGGCTTTCCGTTTCACGGTTCTTTTGGCACAATAATACGAAAATATCGCCCTCCTTACGTTTGTTTCATTCCGTCAATCGAAATGAAATTCATTATAGTAAACAAATCCGGCACAAGTCTCTCATTCATTCCTTTATACTATTCAGCAATTACTATTCTATTACATCTTCAGATTCAATTTAATATTTCTTTTCTAAATGTCGCTCGGAGGCACAACCGGCTAGTGACTTTCCATTGGCCATAAACATTTGCGACACTCATCATCCAATCTATCCATAACGAGATACGATCGTAAACTAAAGCCATTATATCCTTGTAGGGAAGATGAATTGAGCTCCATGTGCATCAACTAAAACCATAGGAATATTACATCTAAGGCATCCTACATCACATTAAAGACGTGTTAGAGAGTATGGCGTCATATTTTAATTTTCACCAAGCACGCAATGTCAGGTATCAGTTGATAATATTCGAGAGAGTCGTTGGCAGTAAAAACGGCGAGGCGACGTGTAAAGCGAGACGGCCGCCGGTAAAAACAATCGCAGCACGCATTCGGAATATCGTGTGGCGAGCGGGACATGCCGATGAACCCATCGGGGCACCGGCGCTGCATGTGAGCGAGCATTCGCCATTTATAAAGGCAAAAATTCTAAATAAGTCTCGATTTGTTTTCACAACTCTATAACACCTTTTTTCATTTGATCTAGCGATAAATAGAAGTTCAAAACAAATACGGATCCTTAAATTCCTTAAATTTTTATTAGGAGCAAAATATTGTTAAAAATTTTTCCCGGCCATATTTTCATACCACCTCAAATTTTGATGAGATCAACTTTGAGGTGTAGCTCGTACCAACAAAAGATCTCATCGAAGTCCGATCTCTTTGTAGAAAGTTAGGTACGTACATACATAAAAAAGAAATTAACAAATTAGAATAAACCATATCAAGTTGGGAACCTCGTTCTTGTCGCCTATGATAAATTATGTATAACTTTAACGGCAAGACATTGCAAGTGTTTCAAAAGGTTATAAAGATTTTCCTCGGGCAATTTTATGAAGTGTAATTTATATTGAGTAATAAAGAATTATCTACGATAACGTTACATGTCTATGAAACTTGGGGCGAGTACTCACACACACCAAACCTTAACACGCACACAATGATCGCACTATTCATTGTCGTAGATAGTCAAGGCCACGCTGACTCTGTACAAAGTCTGCGCGGTACGCGAAAACTCCAAGGCCGCGCCACTGACACGGGCCGGCCGAAATATTACATAAACGATCGGGAGGTCAATGTCACCGGGACAGAGATCGCGAAAGTGGTCGGAGTGGGCGCGGGCGGCGCGGGCGGCTCGCGAATAATTGCCATGTAATGTGCGTAATCCATCCGGCTGAGCGGGGACCCGTTTCCTTACACGGCGCGCAGCTTGCGGGCCGCATAGAAGAAACAGCTGAGCGCGGGCACGCGTCTGCGACGCATATTAATGTGCGCCGAGCAAAAAACTCACTTATGAAATCATAATGCCGCGCTACATCGGACGGGTTCGCGTTGCAGGCGTCTCAATTATGCAACAGTGCGACTCGTACGTAAACCAAGCTAAGCAACACCTAACTTGAAAAAAAACAAACGAACGGTTGCCCGTCGGAAAGTTCTTTCGACGCATCGCTAAAAGCTATCATAGTATAGTAATTGCTAATTATCCCATATTTTCATTCTAGTGAAGAAACTTAATTAATACAAAAAAAAAATCAAACACAATTTTAAAACATGTAATTAAATGATGTCATCTTTGCCAGTTTATAATGACAAACTCAATTATTTACGATAACGTTGAAACGGCTCTATATGTCAAAGGCTAAGAGGGTTGAAGCGGGCTCATCAGAGACCCCCATTGTCCTCCACATAATGGTATCGGTGACATTTGTACCCCGCGGCGACGCAGCTGCCCCCATCACTATCAAGAGCGGACGGAGAATAAATAAGGGATTATTAATTATCCATTTTCAAATCAAATTCATGCAAATTTGGTAAATAAATCTTATACTAGGTTTCGCGGTAAGTTTTTATATATATTTTTCAGTCGAATAGTTTTTAATACAAAAATGCACTATTAAGCAATCTTATAAATATAAGTTGAAGTTAAATAACTTCACTAATAGGAAGAGGCTAAATTTTTGTAAGACAATACACAAAGAGCCTCGTAACGGGTCATAATGACCCTTTGATAATATAAAAATACTACATGTCAAATTTTAAGACATTTCGAAAAAGTTTACATATTTGATTAGGTTTTTATTAAAGTAACAGTTAATTTTGTTAAAGGCCAATACGAATAAAAGTTTCAACAAGCTGAAGTCAGTGTTAATGGGGTTTAAGCCATTATTATACTAACTTTCGATATAATCCGTCAACTTCAGAAAGACAAGAAAAAAAAATGGTTGTTTAGGTCTCTGCATTCATTATCACTAGATTTACCGGAGCCGTCATTTTGACGGACTAACCTCTCACATGCGTGACCGCCGCAATGCTGATATGGCGGCAGATTGACATTGAGAGTCGTAGCTAGCCAAAGACTCCACTACTCCCGTGCCCCAGGAATCGAACCCGAGAACTTCGCGTTACAAGGCAAGCGGAATAAACCAATACGTCACGAAGGCAACAGAAAAGATGTTTGGTTATTTTGCATACATAGCCGAGGCGTTCGTTCGTATAGGAATGTATGAAAAGCGTCGTTTACAGAACGGGGTCGCATACGACCCCCTTAGCCCTCAAGTTACATTAAAATTAAAACTTTACCCGCCCGGATACTAAACCCGTCCGATAGCCATCAGAGCTTTACATATTAGTCATAATAATTATAAAGTAACGCTGCAGCCGGTCATAATCGGCACTAACGTTTAGCTAACATGAAAATATTGCGGCAGATGTTCACGATACTTGAAATGTATCGTTAATGGTCTCCACTCGGTGAAACCAGAATGCAGTTGGGGGCCGGTG
>DWQX01007383.1:0-10175 GCA_018245475.1 Pharmacophagus antenor | reverse complement strand
TATATATATATATATTTAATTTAGACAATATAATTTCAATGCAGGATCTAAACCTGCACGAATTTCACTTTTTCAGGGTATTTCAAAAAGTTTTTTATGGTAATTATGTAGCATACAATTACTTAATATAATATTTACATATTTTAGTTTTTTTTTTTTAATTGGTTATGAGCCAACACTTGACCTCGATTTCACCTAATACAAAGTGATAATAAGGGCATAGATGATTGAATGCGTTCACCCAGAATCCTTTTAGCTCTCACATGTAAAATTTGCTGGAACACAGTGGTGTTGTTATGGTGGTAGATTAAGATTGATGGTGGTAACTACCCAGGCGAGTACGAAAAACCCTACCGCTATCCACACTCCACTACTGTGGCCGGAAAATCAAATCGGATATCTCCGCGTAACAAGACAAACGGTAAATCACCACGCCACAGAGGCAGCAAGTATATTAAAAGCGCCATCTACTGTTTAAATTTGAAACCTATAAACGTCAGAACATAGATTTTATTAAGCAAATTGGCAAAGAAATTTGTTTTTTTATACTAATTTTTACTACGTAGATATTTTGTCTCGAAATCTACTTGCATATGCATATTAGATAATATTTTTTTTATTTAATAATTAATTTATCCCAGTGTTACTTTGCGGAACTGTCGAAAGCATAATCATAATTTCTAAAGATGCTACGTGTAGTCGCGAAACGAGTTGAGATTGTAATTAATCGTAGTATTTGCGATTAAAAAAAGCAGAAATTAGCAATGTATTTTTTTTTTTCATAGTACACGTATTACATTGGCTGTAATATGAAATCGAACGGCATCAGCATAATGAACAATATAATATGATCATTTCACTTTTCAGCGGTAACGTTGTTATCGAAACGAAGTTTTTCGACGGCGACCTTCTGATTACAACGTCCAGAGTGAGATTGTTCTACGTTTAAAGGTTCCACGTTCGAGCACGAAGCATTTATTGGATAAAATCCACGTTCACGTTGCATTTTTATAACGCAGACTGTTTAAATATTCTTTTAATTTCTGTTATAAACACTATATGAATAAAAGCCTAAATGCATTTTTGTTAATACACATGTAAAGAAAGGAATCACATTCATATCATACACATATTGACAGCACTTTTCACATGTCTTCACTGTTTAGAATATAATGACCTCTTTGTATTAGAAAATTATTATTATAAGCGAAAACATTTTGTAATGTCAATTATTCCGACCTTTTTTATTGTTATTGTATGTTCAATAAACAGTTATTTCTCTCGTTCATTTCGATAATTCTGTGATCAAGCACAAATTTAGCTGCAAGCGGATGAAACAGGTAATAATATGCACTGTAAAATGTGATAAATAATATTTTATTAGCTTCAGTAAATGTTTATTTTTAACATTTTTTCTCTTTACTAAGATGAGGTTCTCAACCCTGTCGAAAAGTACTGGTCTATGGCAATATTAGAACATGTAAAATTGTAGTTATTGTCTTTTGTAACTAATTAATAGTAATATTATAACAATCTATAATTTTTAAATGTTGAGAACCACTGCCCTTATTAATTTTAGATAAATGAGGAAAAACTTTATTGATTTTTCTAGTCTTATCTAGTAAGCAAATACTTTTCATATTTTTATTAAGTGTAATAAAATTAGGTTTTTAAAAATTGTTGAATGTTTATTTGAAAGAAGTTTTTTTAAAATTATAATAATATAACTAACAGACGATGCAGGCATTCACCTGTATTTTACTTCCTTTTTTAATACCCCCATTTTCTAAATACATTTTTTTTGCATTTGCCTTTAGTAGATAAAATTGGTTAAAACCTACGACAGCTACATTACAAGAATTATAGTTTTATATCTTCTATATAAGTAAAATTTTATAACAGCAAACGGGTGCATTCTTCGATTTGAGTATTACTAGTTCATAAATTAAATTTAAATTCGATAATTAAAACTTGTTTCATTTTACATATTCCATGCTAGGATATCGTTACTTGCAAAAAACTTGAGATTAATCAGAAAATTTCAAATGAAAATCACTCATTCCATGTTTCTAATCTCGCAGTGTAAAGTAATTTAAGGGATACTTTAAGTGGAAATCAATATTGATATTTTTTTTAAATATCGATAAAAGATTTTTATTAAATGTATACATCAAGACGATTTCGAATGCGATTATTGTGCTCTAAAAATGAATATCTTAACATACATATTTCTCTGTATGTTACGGGTAATTGAAAGTATAGAACAGATTATAAAGAACTGTAGTTATTTATTATTCAGCGAAATAGTAGGTAATGAAGTTTTTTGGCTGGAAAATAAAGAAAATATAAGTAATTTATCTGTCTAAAAATTTTGAGTAAAACTACCGTTATGAATACATACAGGTAGTAAGTTCTTTCCCATTACACATCAAGGCTCTTAATAGTTTACGGGTACAGCACTCTTATCTAAAGTTGCAGCTTCAAATCTGCGATTAGAATATTGCCCTGAACCTTAAATGAGTTAATTTATGGTAAATACAATAATATTGGCATCTTACGTACTAAAAATAGTTTTTCATAATACCGAACATTATAATACAGTATACGTTTTTTGCTAATTTCGATATAATCGTTTTCTTTTATTTTCATAATAATTGTTATATTGTTTATAAAACACTGGCTACTTACTATACTTAAACTTTCTGATCAACCAGACAGTATGACTCCAAGCCAAATGAAACCCCTGCATTTGTATTGGAGTTTGGCGTGAGCCCAGATGAATCTAGACATAATCGTGATTACTTAGAGCAAAATGACTGTATGGTGTACCATTGATTGGCTTGTTGCCAACAGCCTACATTCTATATATATATATATATGCACTAAAATGCCATTATTTTATTCAAAAACGAAAAATAATCAAAATTAATAACTAAATTAGTAGTAACATATTCGGACATGCATTTGGAGAAAAGATATATGATAAAGCTTCAGTAATCCCAATTAATCTTTTTTTTACCAAATGGTAGACGGTAATGGTAAACAGTGCTAGTGATGTGTATAAACGTTCCTTTTGCTGTAAATATCATATTTGTAATATATCGCTTCAAAATCAAAGCAAAACAGTTTTATTTTAAAATATATTTTATTCAGAATATTTAGTGTAACTAATCTACTACTTAGTAGCTTACCCAAACACAGCGTCCCACAAAATATTGTTATTGAAAATGCCTTTTTAATTATGGATATAATAGAAAAAACAACAATGATTTTTTTCTTAAATTTAATACGAATGAAATTATTACTAATATGAGACTTCGTCATAGCAATGAGCACTGAATGTAACTGCTTAATTTCTGGCATTAATTTACATATTGTTTTTGAATATATAAATGCTTTAAAATACAGTATGTGATACTAAATGATATATATTTCCTATAATATATATCATTTAATATCACATACTGTATTTTAAAGCATTTATATATAGAAGCTATAATCTTTTAAAAGCAGAAGCGTTGATAGTTTTCAGTAAAGATTTTATTGAATTATAACCAAAACTCACGAATGAGTCACCAAATAAATAAAAAATACTACATATTATTTATTAAATTACATTTATTGTGAAAATTAAATTTGAACAGTCCTTCCAAACTTCCACAGATAAACATGTTAATACACGTTAAACTTCTCACAAACCTCTCTTTATTTGTCAGAGGGTTTTAACGTACCCGTGAGACGATATAAGCCCGATCCGGTATCCTATTAGTACGCTGACACGTTTACCAATATCACCATAAAGGAAATGGAAAGCACGCGACGGGCGTCGCCCGCAGGAAAAGCGTCCGCGACTCACGACAGGAACTTTTTGTGAATTAAATCATCACCGGCGATGCGCGCATCCTCTTTAGCGAGAAGCCGCCGACGGATTTCTCCGTACGGTGCCGTTGCCGAAGGAAACCGCGCCATTTCGATGCGCGGCACACGCCACAGCTCCGCATATAAATAATAGAAATTATCTAATTGTGCGACGGCGAGCACTAGCCGGACACTCGTCGGGAATCGTAATAAAACACACCATTGGCTTCCCAATAATAATATCTGTGACTGGTAACTAATCGATGATTAAAAAAAAGGTATATGACAACTTCACATCATCAAAAGTCATTTTTAACAAAAAGTAGAACTTTTGATGAAATGAAACTGAAAAATTACTCAGTTAGTACCGAATTTGTAAACGAGTTTAAAGTGAATATTTTCTATTTTCCGCCACTTTTGGTTGAATGTTTTATTTTTGGTTCGAAAATTTTTACGGAAGGAGCACTTACGTTAACTTTTTATAATAATAAGAAATCATCAAAATCCCATTATTAATAAATAGCAAGTTCAAAATCTAAGTTTTAGATTTAATCGCCTTCATGGGTAATTTTTTTTATTTTTATGGCTACAACATTGAGTTGTACTCTTGCCAACAATAAAAAAACCATCAAAATCAGACCACAATAAGAAGATAAATAATCTTAGTCATACTTAAAAAGAGGGACAAAAAATATGCCATGAATTGAGAACCCCGTTTTGTTATCGATTGAAAACTTTTTATTACAAATCGTAAACAGTTATTGTATGTTAAGCTTTAAAAGAGTTTTTTAAAAAAGAATTAATAAACGATATAAATTAGGTTCGTTACGGATAGATTTTTCTGTATTATATTAATGAAATCCTTACATGCCATCCTTATATACACACGACTTAGAATATCCATTTATATGTAAAAAATATAGATAGTTGTTACAAACAGGCGTATCACATATCATAAAACTTTCTCCTGCTACGATATTAAAAAAAAAACACTTGTAAAACGCCTCAAGTTGACGAAACCTTATAGTTATTATTATTAATATTTACTGACATGAACGCCGCTCAGACTTTAAGTAATCCAAAACTATCTAAGATATTCAACATGATGTTTATTTTGGCGGAAACTCGTTCATTACGGACGTTAGAAATGAAGGTGCATACATTTCCAATTAATGAGAACATTCATTTCATGTTAGGAAGGGCGAAGACGCTGGGACGGAAGGAGTTGTTTTCGGACTTACCTAGTTATATAGCGGAAACATCAGGGCTGGCAATTATGAAGAGATTATAATCAAATGCTGGAAGGTGAATACGTCAAAATTATTAGTTGAGATTGTCGGGTCTCACTCGTTGTGTTAAATTACTATTCACGAATGAATGTATGAAATCTTTATTGTATATAAAAAACAATTACATGTAAGGGCTATGAGATAAAATTGTTAATAGAGATAAAATTCATTATACATAAGCATTAATATTTTAATTACTAACTTGCTTAAAGCTTGATAACATAAAATCGATAAACTAAATCAAATGAAATTAAAAGATATAAATACAAACAGTGTTCACTATGTTAATGTTGATATAATTATTATTTTACAAATGATGGCGCTGCGACATTACGCAGATGTTTAATAAAACGATTAAAAACCTACGTGTTATAACTATAAATCTTTATATTGTAATTTCAATAAAAATGTCGCGCCAAAATAAATCTTTAAACAAAAAAGAATTCTAAATTTAAAATTTAAATTCGGATGCTGGTATACATTTTTACGATTTCAATAACGAGGACACGTAATTACATTTTATCTTTTAACCGTAAAATCAGACCATAACATAAAATAGGTAGTTAAAATACTTATTTTATCTCGTTTAATTTCTTTTAGGTTTTTTTAATATTCCAATCTCCATCGAAAGAAACCCTTATTGTACTGATCTGTAAACATGCTTCTATTTTATGAACTTTTATTTCGACTACTGTCGGAATTATGTCATAATTGAGAACGTCGTTTCTTTTACAAGTTAACAATTAGACATAAATTATTTATAGAAATACGTTATATGAAATTTTGTTTACATCATAGTTACAAATTTTATGTAAGTCTTTCCATTACTTTAAGCGTTGTATTTATTTAGTATTAAAATATTCTCTTCATTATTCTTAATAAATATTTCTTAGTGGAATATAAAATATATACACGAATTAATTTTTAAACTTGAAATTTTTGTTTATGCCATTTGACTTGACTCCGCAAAAACTTTTATTAGTTTAAATTTTATTTAAAATAAAATCGCATGAACGAAAAACATTTTCGGCGACACTGATTTTTTTACTATCTTTGCTATAACATAGAAGTTAACATGTTACGAAGATTTATTTCAGAATATATTGATTTTTTTTAAGGTAACCTGATGAAGTTGCGGAATTCGTTGTACTTGATTCAATAAAATTGTTATTAAATAATGAGTGCAGGTGATGTCGAATGACAGGCAGTATAAAACACGATAATTCATATTATTATCGCGTTAGAAGATAATTATCATATTTTTGTTGAGTACATATTGTGGTAAGTATTTTATAAAGCTAAAACTCATAAGGGAATTTGTTTTATTTTACTCTAGCATATATGATTTCAGTAAAGCAGGCTCATTGCCTTTGCATTCATATTTATTTAACACAACGTTGGAAATGACTATAACTACTAAAAATAAAAAATTTCTTACATACTACGACTAAAAATCATATTCTTGCTTTTATTTTGTAGCGAAGACCACTCAGTTTATATTAAAAGACAAAAAAACGTTAAGTTACGTTTTATTCTTTATGTTTATGGATGTTAAAAATATATTATGTGTACTATCATATATAGCAGTCATAGATAACGTAATGCTACAATTAAGTGTAACACATGTTTTCCACTGCAAAATTATGTGGTTCATATATATATAAACCACATAATTTATATTTATAAAAGGAATACGAGGATCGTTGACCTACAATTGTATATATTATTGTGAACAATAAAATACAAATGAATAACTTGTATTTGAATAATATTGAAAATCCTACAAATAACTTTCCTTTTTATTCTACGAAAGTGATATATTACTTATATAAGACCTCGCGGATTTTTTTCCAAAGTGTACATTCTTGTTACTTGGAAAGACTACTTCGGACTTGCATTCACAAATATTTGAGAAAAACCAACATTGAAGTAAAGTGGGCAATGATTTGCTGGATTTCACTTCAACTGAGTACTTTATCGTCGTAATTTTTTTTTTCGAAAAGTTTTTCGGTCAAGCCCGATAGAGAGTAGAAACGAAATATCGACGTTTTGTTGTCGATAGTCAGCCCTATTAGGCCGCCGGCGGGGCGCGCAACACTCGCCGGATGAACACCAAATGTGTGATATTTTTAGGAATGTTGATTGCCCTCTTCCTGTTTCCGGCGTGCGCGCTCTGATCTGCCGCCCTAGCGTACGGAGCGGCTAATTAGTAACGAATAATTAATTCTTTTCGCCCGTTGATACGTGAATAGTTTGATTGGATTTGGATTCAAGGGTTTTCAAGATTGCTGTGGTAATAAGGAATATGTCAGTTGTGTGACTAAAACACCCGAAAAAGTGCCATGAAAAATTTGATAAAATTTTAAAGATAAAGATTGAAAACTTTTTAAAGAGTTTGTTTTTTGCATCAATTTTCAAAAATAACATTCACGTCAATTAAATTTATTGTTTTCTAGTGACTAGCTTATTTTTCTTAAATCTTAATAAAAATATTAATTTAATAATAATAACAGTAATTGTTTTTTTCATTGCAATAAAATCCATGTAACAATTAAGAAAAAATTACAATGATCGAGGTACCGATAATCGGTAATAATTCATTTATAAATTTACTTAATCTTGCAATTGATGTTACAAATATTGTTAAGTAAACCGGTTTTTTTGCTTCTCTGTCTCTAACAACTACTAATATTTACATATTTTATAATGAAGATCTTCTATTTATTTTCATATTAACTATGTATTTAGTTTAATCTTCAGCTCTTAAAAAGACAAATTGTGTCTTGCAGTGCTCTGCTAAGACACAACAATAGTATCAGTATTGTATGGACAATTAAAAACGAAACATACAAACAATATACCGCATTCTATGATGAGTACTACGTTTCCGTCAATTGTTTAGTCCGCCATTTTGTTTTTTCAACGGACATAAATAACATATACGCCGTTTATTAATATGTAAAACCTTTTGCGGTTTTGCCGCAAATTTAATGTTGTTAAGCTAAAGTAAACAATAAGAATAGACATGTATGGCAGGTACATTTTAAATACTATGAACAAACATAAGATCTTTTCTCATCAGGTGTATAAATTATGCAGTTTGTTTCGAAAGAAGGTTCATTACAAATTTCAATAACTTCAAACTTTTTGATAAAAAATGTAACAAATTTTACAGTGGCCCAAATTCATCATGTGTGATATTGTGTCAAATTCAACCTGCATTATAGCTACAACATTCGTAGAGTATTGTAGCGATTCTTAACATAGCCCGCGAATGCCGGATGTCAAGTCCTAAGTTCGATTGTGCTCGTCACAATACAACCTCGTTATTAGGCAGGCTATTTTGACACTTTTTCTTTTGACATTTTAAAATTCATAATTTTATTTTGATTTATTATTAGTAAGGTTAGACATTAAAATTAGTATTGTTTTTTTGCAGTTGATTCGCTTAATTTATGGTATTTTAAAAAGTGCTGTGCAGTGCAATGCAATTTTATTTTATTCATCCTGGACGCATGGCACGAAAGGCAATACGAACCTAACAGCTTATACCGTTAGCCTTGGGCATCCTCTCCGGCTGGGCTACCGTCGCGCAATGACTCCGTTGGAGCCAATAAAGCAGAGGGCCCCAATGTTCTTTTTATGTTATCAACCACTTGGAGTGTTTTCGAATTTGGGTAGACCACTTATTCACTTAGTATTGATTTTTTACACATTAACATAAAATATTTTTGACAACTTATAGAGAAAATAATAAGGTAACTTATATAGATAGGTATTTGTTTTTATCTATATATTGATAATAATGTATCATGTAAGTATATGGGTACCGATTATTTGTATATAACCATGGATTAGTACTTTTCAAATTTGAAGCCATCGACCACCTATTATTTTTCCGCTGACATAGATCTCAAAGCAAATCATCGCCGACCCCTGGAGGTCATTATAGACCACGGCAATAAAAGTTAACGACAAAGAACATCATCACAAACAATAATTCTAATGTTGCAAGTCTGGCCTGCTACTTATTTTAATATGTATTAAGTTGCTAAAGTATATACACATTCCTAAAGAATGTGATTTTGAATTGGTTTCTCTTAGATAAGATCTTAACATGTAACTAATATATAATGCTGTTTAATTCGATCCAGTAGCTTTTGCATAATCTGTGCATAATGAACTGTGATATTATTTTATTTACATATTTTATGAGAATTAATTTGCCCCGCGAGTGAGTCGCGTATACAGCAGTATGAAGATGAGTGAAAAATTTAAATTACATTTCAACAAAACACTTTGGTTAGACATGCCAAATGCCCTGTGTAACCAGTTTCTCACTCCACGGAAATATCTCTAAAACACTCAAAGATCTTTCTCACTCATCATTAGTTTATTGGCCCTTCAGACTTCGCTAGGTAATCCGCAGATATTTTTACTCATCATCTGATCCCCGACGGGATTACGCAGAGGAACTACGAGCGTAGCCTTGCATGCAACACGCTAGGCCAGTAAAAACATTTTTTTGACTTTAATATACTTGTACTAGCAATAAGCTATACGTATATATGATCAGATGTTTTAAATATTTTAGTGTATATTTAACACTAAGTAAATTTTAAAATAAGAACTACACATTTTTCATATTTTAATAAAAGTGATAAGACAATTCAGATGTATTCACGTGAAGGTTAGTCTATTATACTTGTACTCCTACATAAGAAAGTAGCGCTATTAATATAGCATTATATTACCGAAGTAATTTTACTAGTTACATCGCCCTTCAACCATTAACACAATAAAGTCACACCACTGCTCAGCGGTAGAAGTTGTCACATCAGTGGTATCTACACACATGGTCTGAGACAGAGACCTATGAACAGTACATATTAGAAATATACAGTGACAAACATAAAAATGTCGAATTGTGTCAGTGTTGTGAAGTCGTTGCTAGTGATTGTCTATAATAGTTTGACCTTTAATGCATCAAATATATATATATATATATATATATACACATACAATAAC